>JAFLJL010018378.1:0-15000 GCA_018398815.1 Conus ventricosus | reverse complement strand
AGCTTGCTTAATGTTTCTTTCCGACTGTTTTTTTTTTTTGTGGGGGGGGGGGGGGGGGGGGGGGTGGGGTAGCGTCGTAACCTCAACTCCCACCCCCCCCCCCCCCCCCCCCCCCCCCCCCCCCCCCCCCCCACCCACCCCCCCCCACTCCTCCCGCCCATCTACCCTGCTGGTTTTCAGACCACGGGTCTACCGAGGGATAATGCCTTTCTTGGAAGATTGGACCTGAATGGGTAGGGAACGGCCCGGATGGTTTTCTCAGTCACCTACAAGGACTTATTGTTGACCCGCTGTTTGTCGTAAATTCACCAAAAACACGTACCGTGTCAGGTCAAAAGTCCACTTGAGTGTCCTCATTGCGCTCTCTCTCTCTCTCTCTCTCTCTCGCTCTCGTGTGTGTGTGTGTGCTGTGTTGGGTGTGTGTGTGCGTACTTCGTGCTGACATGCCCGTGGAAAAAAAAAAATTACGATGGATCTTTACCCGTATAAAGCGTGATTAATGTTGGTACCGGAGACCAAAAACAATGACTGAACATAATTAACAAACATTCCCTTCTCACGTGTATAGCCCTGTATGACGACATGTATTTTGTTCATAATAAGTTGTGAAATAGAAGAGAAAACATAAAGAACCTGAATAGAAACAGTATTGTGCTGAGCAATTAAGTAGTGGGAAAAACAGAGCAGGTTACACTTCTTCCGTCATTATAGTAATGACTATGCAAAGAATTTGAATGGTATAAAAGAAGTTGAGATGAAGAAAAACGGTAAAACTATTTATTATAAAATATGAACAAACCCTTCACATTAGTGTTTAAACTTCGTCTTTGTAATACTCCTTTTCTATTGGTTTTACGTCGGGGTACGTGATTCGTTGAAGTTTGTTTACTTCTTTCCGATTGGCCGGATATAGTCAGCGGCATTGGCCTGCCCCACATCGCATTGTTTTTGCTCCCCCCACCTCCTTTGAACTGAACGCTGTGTGTAGACTTTCACCGAATCCATGACCAGGAAGTTTGATAACAAACAAGTAGTGTAATACACTCGTGCTTACATAAAGAACCGCGCACATAACTTTATTGATTCATTTCATCATGGGAGCAAGAAGTTCCCGTAATTGTTTGTTAAGTACTGGCTATGTTCCTGACTCATTTTACGATTTCCTAAACATGTGTTGCTTTTCGCTCGCGTATAAGAACTTTTTTTACTGGCGTGGTACCCCACAATTAAAGCGCCCCAGGAGGTTTTATCGCTCATATACAGTGATGCGTCGTAGAGGAGATGATAATCTCATCACCTACCCCCCCCGATTTCAAACGGAGAAATGACACTACGGCTCCCACGCAACTCCCTCTACCTCACTTGACCTCTCCATCTCTATGTTCCGTCTCGCAACGTTCGCTCATCCACCGATTCTCGTCTGCTTACGGTTTCCCTCTGCTCGCCTCGAAAACTTTAGGCCAACGATTCTTTCTCTTACCGGGCACCTTGCTCTGTGATATGGTCTGCTTAGTCTCTGCGTAACCATGACTCCCTCCCTACCGCACCCCCTTCTAACCTCCCTAATGACACATCTTCCCCCCCCCCCCCCCCCCCTTCCCGGACTGATTAACGACACCCACTTACTCTGTGCGCGAGTTGCTTGTTTTGACGCGTCGTGTTTTTGCGTTCGTATGGGTTTTGTTTTCGTGTGTGTGTTGTGTGTGTGTGCGGTGGTGAGGAGAGAGACAGAGACAGACTGACAGACAGACAGACAGAACGGGTGGATGACGATGAAAGAGATCGTTGGTTCCACACAAACACAGTAAAAGTAGAATACTTCTTTATTGCTCATTTAAAAAAAAACGAAAACGAACAACTTAAAGAAAGATGCTAAACATCGAGAATCGAACAGGGATGCATCCATTTTTAGATCGCACCTAAAACATTTCACACAGTCGATTTTAAAGACACCTCATCCTTGGCTTAACATTGCCCCTTGTCAAATAAAAACGGAAAGCCAAAAAGAATGTATAAAAAAGATTAAGCAACGATTTTCAGTGGCAATATAATGCATTGATTCTCTAGCTCAGTATTGTTCTGAGCATAATGTTAAAACATCAGAGTGTCAATTGCTTTCCTGAAATATCAAGAATTGAAACAGTTACATTGCAGATTCTTGCTGGATGTCAATCAACCGCATTTGGCAGCCTGCAGAATGTTTTTGTAATGCTGTAAATGTTTTAAGCATAATGCTGTTTTGTAAATGCTGCAGCTGTTTTAAGCTTAATGCTGTTTTTGTAATGCTGTTGAGTTTAAGCATAATGCGAGCTTTTTTAAGAATTTCATTAGTACTAAAAGTCCGCCAGCTATTAAATTATATTGGATATACTAGTCCACTGTATAGGTAGGGATGTGTCAACAGTTATGCTCAATGACAGAAACGCGCATTAGACTTACATATTGAAATGTGCGGGGTGTTGTATTGGGCTCTATCGGATCGGACATTGTACTGCATATGCACTATCTCTATACTGTTTTGAACAGAAGCGTTTGGTAGCGTAACGTCACAATGACAGAAAAAAAAAACTGTTTGACTGCTGTTGTCCCCCCCCCCCCCCCCCCCCCTCCCCCCCCCCATAACGACTCGTTCAGATGTGCCGTAGCTGAGCGTGTGTGCGGCAGTGTTAAACTTTACCGCACCTTCTGTTTTGCACATATACTTTTGAACTCTGCTTGTATCGTTTGATTTTTAGTACAATACAGTTCTCTGTGTGAAGACCGGTTGCTCCCCTCAGGGAGGATGTATCTCGAGATCTTTCTAGTCACAATTACAGTTCTCTGTGTGACGGACCGTGTGCTCACCTCAGGAGGATGTATCTTCGAAGTACAGCAGTCACTCCATCCCCCTCCCCCCCCCCCCCCCCACCCCCCCCCCCACCCCCCCCCCCCCCCCCCCCCCCCCCCCCCCCACCCCCCCCCCCCCCCCCCCGCCCCCCCCTACCCCCCTCCCTTTCGCTTCCCTGTCTGATCTCAAAATTGATCTAACCGCGTGTCGTCCAATTCCTTCGTTCTCCAGCGTAGATGTCGAAGGTTGGGTCCCTTTACTGAAACTCTGCAAATCTCCCCCCCGATGGACCCTTTCCATCAAATGACCACTCACTGCTACGGTAGTTCAAAGGCGGGTCGATCTTCAGACTGTGTTCTGTGTGGGGCGCGGGATGAAAATAGTTGGTACTTCATAGACGATGTCGGAATCGGTAAGGGTGGTAGTCTGTGTTAAGGGAGATAATCGGCGTTCAGTGACGGTGATCCGCCGTTTGTTGAAAGCTGCCGGACGGTAGGCACATTCAGAGAAGTGGACCCATCAGTCACTGAACGGTTCAGCGGGGGATACACGCCACCACACAGCAGAGGTGGACGGTGTGCGCTGTACTGCACCCGCGATCCGGGGGATAGCATGCCACCCAACACAGCAGAGTGGAACGGTGCGCCTGTATGCCCATTCCCCTGATCGGGGGATACTAGCCCCCAAACAGCCAGAGTGGAACAGTGCGCCTGTAATGCCCATCCCTGTTCGGGGGATACCACGCCCCCCACACAGAGAGTGGAAAACGGTGCGCCTGTTCTGCCCATCCCTGATCGGGGTGATACCACGCCACCACACAGCAGAGTGGAACGGGTGCGCCTTTATGCCCATCACCTGATCGGTGGATACCACAGCCCCCAACTACAGCAGAGTGAAACGGGGCGCCATGTACTGCCCATCCCCTGATCGGGGATACACGCCCCCACTCAGCAGAGTGGAACGGTGGCCTGTACTGCCCATCACCTGTTCGGGGGATCCACGCCCCCACACAGCGGAGTGGAACGGTTGCGCCTGTACTGCCCATCCCGGATCGGGGGATACCACTCCCCCACATTAGCGTGGAGTGGAAACAGTGCGCCTGTACTGCCATCCCTGATCGGGGGTTTCCACTGACCCACACAGCGAAGTGGACAGTGCGCCTGTACTGCCCTCCATGATTTCCCCAATCGATATCATGGCCAGTGGCTCCACTCGAACTTGTCAACGCTCTCCGTTCACGCCTTGGATGTAGGCTGTGTTGAACCAACTGACAAGGCTAGAACACCAAGGTTCATCAAATTGTTGTTATGCTTTGCATTGTAATGCAGGGGATTGTCTTCAGCGTGACAAGCTCATAGTATAACAGTATCAGTCTCAAATCCACTAAGTCGGAGTGTGGCTGCCTACGTGGACGGGGAATCACAAAACGGTCACACACGTCATGTTCTCATCCCTAGCTGATGCATTTGTATCATAGTGTTCAAGTACTTCGGCTGTTCGGATGATCCCTGGAGTCTTTTAGCCAGGGTACGACAACAAACAACATAAACTCTGTCCATCTCATAAAATGCAAGTAAATTCATAGAATATTGGGTAAACAAGTGGGGTATGTTCTGCTCCCATAAGGAAACCTAACACAGAGTAACTTTTATTCAAGACTGGCACAGCCTTTTAAACTTGAATAAAGTCAGACAAATACATAGACGAACAATCTAATAGTGGGGGAAAAAACAAGCGCAGGTCAACAACTGAACTGTCTGGCAAAGATTTGGACTTGAGGGGAGAGGAGAGGGGAGGAGAGTTTGAAGATGGAGAAACTGGGAAAATGAAATTTAAAAAAAAAGAAAAAGTTACAGATATGAAAACTCTTCTCTAGCTGCATAAGGGAACCATCGCAATCCCTTTTGAAGGCAGATATATTTGTATTGCCTGCTCCGAGGCCTTTCGCCCGCTGGATCGGGACTCATCAGGGAAACACGGCTGGTTGTGTCTGCGCTCCCGGCGTCAAATAGAGACACACCACAGTCCATAATACTGTGGTGTTCTCACCACCATGGGTGCAAAAAAGAATCCAATAGCACCCCAGAGCAGCCAGCGAAGAGTAGTAAATGCAACCAAACGAAAGTGTGGGGAGGAAAAAAAGTTGCTGTAAAACTAAAGACATTATGCAAATAATATAAAATGTAAGGGGCAGTCTTTGAGCCTACGCCTGAGGATCCACCCAAAGATTCAAGGGAGATCAAAAGACAAACACACAGACGGACAGAAACAAATACAAATAACCTCAATTTAATCAAAGCAAAATCGGAAATGAAATGAGGTAGGGAACAGTAAACGATAAACAGTAAACAAGTGGGGTATGTTCTGCTCCCATAAGGAAACCTAACACAGAGTAACTTTTATTCTTTTTTTTTTTTTTTTTTAATTTCATTTTCCCAGTTTCTCCATCTTCAAACTCCCCTCCCCTCTCCTCTCCCCTCAAGTCCAAATCTTTGCCAGACAGTTCAGTTGTTGACCTGCGCTTGTTTTTTCCCCCACTATTAGATTGTTCGTCTATGTATTTGTCTGACTTTATTCAAGTTTAAAAGGCTGTGCCAGTCTTGAATAAAAGTTACTCTGTGTTAGGTTTCCTTATGGGAGCAGAACATACCCCACTTGTTTACTGTTTATCGTTTACTGTTCCCTACCTCATTTCATTTCCGATTTCATAGAATATTGACCGATTCATAGAATCTCAGCTGATTTTCACAGAAATATCTGCTGATTCACAGAACGTCAGCTGATTCGTAGAATGTCAGCTGACTTATAGAAAGTCTGTTGAGTCATGAAAAAGCAACGAATTTATCAAATGTCAGCTGATTTATAGACAGTCGGTTGATTCATCCAAAAAAATGTCAACAGACTCATAGAATGTCGGCTGATTCACAGAATGCCAGCTGTTTTGTATAATGCCAGTTGATTCATAGACTGTCTGCTCATTCACAGAATGCCAGCCGATTCACAGAATTGCTGCCGTAGAATGTCAGCTGAATTATAAAATGTCAGCTGGTTCGTAGCACGCAAGCTGTTCTGCGGAATCTCAGCTCCCTAGCGGAATGTCAGGTGCTTTGTGGACCGTCAGCTGTTTTGTGGAATGTCAGCTGTCTTGTGGACTACTGTGTGGACCGCCAGCTGTTCAGTGGAGTGGCAACTGTTTTGTGGACTGTCAGCTGTTTTGTGGAATGTCAGCTGTTTTATGGAATGTCGGCCGTCTTGTGGACTGTCAGCTGTTTTATGGAATGTCGGCCGTCTTGTGGACTGTCAGCTGTTTTATGGAATGTCGGCCGTCTTGTGGACTGTCAGCTGTTTTATGGAATGTCGGCCGTCTTGTGGAATGTCAGCTGTTTTATGGAATGTCGGCCGTCTTGTGGACTGTCAGCTGTTTTATGGAATGTCGGCCGTCTTGTGGACTGTCAGCTGTTTTATGGAATGTCGGCCGTCTTGTGGAATGTCAGCGGTCTGCTGGAATGCCAGTTGTTTCGTGGAATGTCTGCTGTTTTGTGGATCGCCAGCTGCTTTGTTGAACGTTCCTTCCTATGTGGCATGTCGACTGCTGTGAGGAACAGCAGCTGGTCTGCAGGGATACCAGCCGCTGTGCAGACAGGGGTCGGCTCCACTGCGACATGCCAGCTGCTTCGTGAACTCTTCAACCGCTTTGTGGTAGGTCTGCTGGGGAACGTCAAGTACAAAACCATAAAGACCCTCAACGGTAGATTGTGTGCAAAACAGGAACGGCCATCCCTACGCCTCCCCCCATCTCCTGAACGAGTCTGCCGATGACCTACGAACACACTTGACTGTCTGCCACAGCCCCACTGGTGCCTCCCATGTGTGACCCCCGTCAGAGGCATCCCGCTCACAGCAGAGCGTGAAATCAGCGTGTTCTACGCCATGCCCAGGCCACGCCCTTTGTGTAAATCCTGCCGGTTGTACTACGCCCTTTGTGTAAACCCTGCCGGTTGTACTACGCCCTTTGTGTAAACCCTGCCGTTGTACTACGCCCTTTGTGTAAACCCTGCCGGTTGTACTACGCCCTTTGTGTAAACCTGCGGTTGTTCTACGCCCTTTGTATAAACCTGTCGGTTGTACTACGCTCTTTGTATAAACCTTGCCGGTTGTACTACGCTCTTTGTATAAACCCTGCCGGTTGTACTACGCTCTTTGTATAAACCCTGCCGGTTGTACTACGCGCCTTTGTATAATCCCTGCCGGTTGTTCTACGCCCTTTGTATAAACCCTGCCGGTTGTTCTACGCCCTTTGTATAAACCCTGCCGGTTGTACTGCACCCTTTGTATAAACCCTGCCGGTTGTACTACGCCCTTTGTGTAAACCCTGCCGGTTGTTCTACGCCCTTCCTATAAACCCTGCCGGTTGTACTACGCTCTTTGTATAATCCCTGCCGGTTGTACTACGCCCTTTGTATAAACCCTGCCGGTTGCGCTTTGTTTTAACCCTACCGGTTGTACTACGCTCTTTGTATAATCCCTGCCGGTTGTACTACGCCCTTTGTATAAACCCTGCCGGTTGCGCTTTGTATAAACCCTACCGGTTGTACTACGCTCTTTGTATAAACCCTGCCGGTTGTACTACGCGCTTTGTATAAACCCTGCCTGTTGTACTACGCCCTTTGTATAAACCTGCCGGTTGCGCTTTGTATAAACCCTACCGGTTGTACTACGCTCTTTGTTTAAACCCTGCCGGTTGTTCTACGCCCTTTGTATAGACCCTGCCGGTTGTACTCTACGTTAACAAAGTCGGAAAAAATGCCAATGGCTGAAAGACCCCAGGCTCCTCCCAACACAGCCAAGGTCACAACACAGCCAAGGTCACATCACAGCCAGGTAAGTCTCTTGAAGCATCAAACGCAACCCTTCTCTCTTTCAACCCCTCCCGAAAACAAACAACGAAACAAAACAAAAAAGGTTTCCCAAGAATTGGGACTCAGGGCGTAATCCAACCAATACGCTGCAAAGGCAATTCTGATCGCTAACGTATCCAATGTAGAATTTCAAAACCCAACGGCCTATATGAAAGAAATCAGCTGCTACACTATATCCATTTCCCAATCATAACAAAGAAACGGGAACGGAAGAGTGTCATTTTGAATACCACATTTTTTCGGTCAATCGAGGCACTTACTGTTGATGCAAATTGTACAAAGGACGTAGCAACAAAGTTCATTACCACAGTCTTTTTTTGTCATGGGAATGGAAACAATGGACATTCATGTTACATTACCCTTTCCAACCAGCAAACAAATTCATACAGGTAAGCCTTTCTCAAACACAAAGGGAAACATCAGTGATATTTGAACATTTTTTCCCTACAAATGCAGCAGCAATATCAAAACAAAGGTTAAAATTCTGAGGGAAAAAAAACGAGGACAATGGTTCGACAAGATAAGCATTTGGGGCTACGAGATTCACCGATGTTTGACAGCCAAAGTTTTTTCCTAAACTCTGCATGAAACTTTTAGCAAGAGAACCCACACCGTTCTTCTTATTACCAGCATTTTTTTTCGTTGTGACCTGCTCCCCACCCACCCTCCTACACAGACAACACACGCGCCCAAACACACCCCCACACACACGCGCGCGTGCGCGCCCATGCACACACCTACACATATGCATCATCTTCCTATTTTTAGCTCTGCTAGAGAAGGAGCAAGATGGGTGTACCAGCCCAAAATAGTGTTTTCAAAGTACATCAACATCTGGGACCTGTCACACTGTTATCAAAGGTATTCGCTACAGAGCGACAATAGAATCAACACATTATTTACTTTTTATTTTAGTTCTGATATAGTCCAGCCAACCTCTTAGGGCCCCTTCAAGGCCATCACCATGTAACAAAAAAAGTCCCACCACAGGAAAAGCAATGGTCTGCAAATACAATGAATTCAGGAGATGACAGCGAATCTGTTGCCACCCTTAAGGCATATAGGACCAGGCCCAGCAGGGACTGCCAGCTATTCCGCTTGATTTTATTATCCACAGGTTGTGTTTTAGGTTAAAAAAAAAAGTCACTTTAGAAATTTAATTATAGCAGCAATGCATAATGGACACTTAGTTCCGCCCTGAACAGTATTTACAATTTAACTAGCCAGTCTCCTAATTACAACGAAAAAGCTGGCATGTTAAGAAATGTAACAAGAGAAAAAAAAGTGTGAAGACTCTATGGAACCAACGCAGGTGTGTGGCCTACAAAGGCGGAACAGTGGGCGAAAATAAAGCAAGTTTGAAGATTTCTTTTAAAGATGGAGTCCATGAAAAAGATAAAACAAGCGAACTGACTTCCACATAATTTCCAAAAGGTGGTTATACAATTTATACCGAGACCTCTGCTTAACCTCACATGAACAAATCCTCACAAGCGCAGTCTTTCTGTGGAAACAACACAAATGCCAATAAATCATAATCATGGAGTGCTAGTTTACCGAAGATAATTTGTATGCACTGAAATTAAAATGTAGCATGATGACAATATGACATCCCCAAAAAATGGTTAAACTGCACATCAATCTCAAACCAGCAACCTTCTTTGAGGCCTAATTGCTGATCTCGAATCAATGAAAAAATAAATATAACAGTCATAATTGCTATCGCAATAATCAGGTCTACAGCAATAGGTCTAAAACTGAACACATGAATCCACGTCTTTTTATTTATTTTTTAATCTTTCAAGAGAGATTTGATCACAAACAAGGAAAGAACATTTCAGGGTGGTACACCCATCACTGTGTTCCTTCCAGTCTACAAGGGAGGTTATTTTACGTACCATGAAAACGGCTTCAAAATAATTTTATTAATTTTAACAAACACCAGTGTATTTGAAGAAATACTACACAAACATCTGGACCTAGGAAAATGAACAAGTGAGCAGCAAGTGAGAGTAACGACTTCCACTGAAGCTGAACTGCAATCGTTTTGTACAGAAAGGGCAATAACTCCGCCCCTTTTATGAAGTAACGAGTAAAGGGTTTTTTTTTTTCTTAACATGTAAGTTTTGGTGCCCTGTGACTCATAATCTCATCATCACAAATCAAATAACATTGCATAGAGAAGCATCAGAAACATGAGGTGGGACGTTTCACTTTCATGTTCAACGCCGCAGTTTGTTTCATTTGACTTTCATGTTCTTTCACTCCCCCGGCTCTTCCACACAAAGACGATCTTAGGGAAACGACATCCAAACCAAGAATTGGACAAAAAAAAGTATGACATGGGGCAATCCCAAATGGTCAAGGCACCTGTAGTAAGTCATTCCATCATCAGCTCTACGGTGGATCAGCAGAATTAGGAGTGTCAGAGATGGAATTATGGCACTGAACCCTATCAGCAGCCACAAAATAACATCTTTTAAAATTCTGTAAACAGTGTTCAAACTGTAAAACCCACTGCCTCCATCCATCTTGTCCACTTTGTAGTACATCCAATGATTAAAAACTTTGGTCTTTCAAAATCCTTTTTGGCATTTGGATTTCCTTTTTTTTTTTTTTTGCCTTGGAAATTTGAACTCCCCTTTCTTTGGAAGGCAAATTGTCTGCAACAAGCGCTATCATCATAATTCTAATGTCATAAAACGGACATAGCAATCAGAATCTCAAAAAGGTCACGCACGCTCAACAGCAAATAGCTTCAACATGTATTATTAATGAATCCTGATCACAAGCATGAAGTCAGTCTCAAAAGTCTCTGATTGTAAACAGCTCTAAAATGAAGCTTGAGTGCAAATAAAGAGCTCAAAAACACTTTCAAAATCAAACACTGCTCTGTAATTTTCTACGTTCAAACATCGTGTTCAACATCTATAAACAGCAAACCAGTCAGTCAGGATAAAGTCAAAACAAGTCTCCACAGTCAGGATAAAGTCAAAACAAGTCTCCACAGTCAGGATAAAGTCAAAACAAGTCTCCACAGTCAGGATAAAGTCAAAACAAGTCTCCACAGTCAGGATAAAGTCAAAACAAGTCTCCATAGTCAGGATAAAGTCAAAACAAGTCTCCAAGTCAGGATAAAGTCAAAACAAGTCTCCACAGTCAGGATAAAGTCAAAACAAGTCTCCACAGTCAGGATAAAGTCAAAACAAGTCTCCACAGTCAGGATAAAGTCAAAACAAGTCTCCACAGTCAGGATAAAGTCAAAACAAGTCTCCACAGTCAGGATAAAGTCAAAACAAGTCTCCACTGACCATGAAAAAAACATCAGCCAGGAAAACTGGTTGTAAACAGAAAATACGAATGCATGTAAAAAAAAAACCATGTGACTCAAAACAGTTTAATAAAATGGAGACAAACCAATCCATTAGATGGTTAAAACCAGTGTTAAAGAACCATTTGAAATAACATTGCCAGACATATTCAAAATCATAATACCTTCATATTCCAAACTATGATAACTTGAAATTGCCTTCAAATCAAATGTCAACTTAATGTCGTCCTGGAACTGGTTTACAGTAAATAACACTTGTGAACGACATCTTGTTGTATGTATGCATAAATACTACAGTGTGTGTGTGTGTGTGTGTGTGTGTGTGTGTGCGTGCGTGCGTGCGTGCGTGCGTGTGTGTGCGCGTGTGCGCACGCGCACGTACATGAGGGCATGCATATATGCGAGTACATGGGTCGTTTTGCACATGTGAATGGCGCTAGTCCTACTTAGCAAACTATCTCAATACTTTAGAAACTTCAAACAAAATGACATCATCCTTTATACCTTGCTTGTTGTAGTAAAAACAGTCAAATTCTCCAAGGTATATGTAATGCTTTCCAGTTTAAGCAACCTAAAGACAGATCGATAACTAACATGCAATTGACATTACCATGAAAACATGGATGTTTGGTTCTACTTAGGAATTGTTTCTCCAGGGGAAAGAAATGATAAAGAAAAAAATTAACAGCGAACTGAAAGATTACAAAAGAAACACCTTAAATTCCAAGGAAACATGTGTAATATATTGCATCATAAAAGAATCGAAACGAAACGAGTATCCAGAATTCTTAGCTCACATCCAACATCCTATGACAAAATGGAGCGTTGGATGCTTCATATCTCCACACGGCATAAAATGAAATTTCGATGGCAGTTTGGTGAAATACTGAGGACTGCAGTACAAAAGACAGGGCCTAAAAATAAACACGTGGGACTAGGACACACGAGTGTAATTATTCACAAATCTTTAAAACAAATCACATATGAAAGCTGTATATCTTCAAAACGATGAGGCAAGGTGTTAAAACATTCAGGCCTTGCAAAAGGCAAACAAAACAAAAAAAATGTGTGCATCTGTAACATGAAATGTAAGTGTTTATGACTAAAATGTAAGCTTTTATCACTCATGACATTATTTCAAGAATTAAAACATCAACAAAATACTGCTCACACAAAGACAGTAATACTTCTGCGACTTTTGCTCCAATCGTGAAGACACATGCCAAACACTTCCAACAGCTTGACTGGGGTAAAAAGTACAAGGCACAATAACGAACAATGCAGCCTGACCTTTTATATATGTGTGTGTGTGTGTGTGTGTGTGTGTGTGTGTATATATATACCAACCATTGGTCTAGGCTTTCAAAAACAGTATGCCAACTCTATGACACAAACAGTCTTTATACATCTCAGTCATCGTGACCGTGAAGTTTGGGCTTAAAATCAAAGCATCACATTCAAAAGCCCTTCCACTGCAGTTTCATAAACGTCGCTGGAAAGCAAGGAAGATCTCCGCTTAGTAAACTAACACAAACTACCATTACAAGAGAGAAAAAAAAAACATCGACAGACGCGACCACACCTGCAGACGTAGAAAAAGCAAAATTGGAGCAGAATGATTTATTGCTACCTAGAACTAGACCTAGTCTCCCAACAAAAGAAATGATTGTAAGAATGATTCTAAGCAAACACTAACATGATTCATGACCCAGTAGCGTAAGAGAAGTTTGTCAGCCTGATACTAACGGAACAGATTTGACAGCTAAAATATACACATACCAGCCGCAACAACAACAACAACAACAACAAAAAACACACACAAAAGCTAAACATCTCCAGGAGCAAAAGTGAAACATCAGCAAGAGTGCATTTCTTTCTTTTACAATCAAATACGAACAGCTCCTAATCCAGCAAGTCACGTTGTTCGGGGCCCTGCCTACCACAGAGGCGCTTCTCAAGAAGTGAACCAGGCAAAATAACCAAGCCACTCTGAGCTAAAATCAAGCTATAACTGATTCGGGTTAAGTTAAGCAGGAAAGGGAGTGGGGGGAGGGGGGGGGGGGAGTAGAACAATACACTAACAAACCACAAGACCAGATCAGACACAGGAGGCTGACGGGGGAGGGGCAGACGATAAAAAAAAAAAGTATAGAAGTACACAGAACCACCCCCGACGTGGTGGCATGGCATGGAACACAGTGCAGCTCCTCAACTCTTGGAGGCGGCGTGCAGCAGGAAGACGTGTGATTGGTTGTTGCCGCCCAGCAGCACCACCTGGTGGTTCTTGTGATGGTTGACCAGGCCAGGCACGTCGGAGAAGGTCTGCAATCAAAGCAGAACTGTCATCACATCTTTTTTTTATAAGGATAATATCATCTTTTAACGTGCAAAAATAAATATATAAATAAATAAAAAGAAAAGAAAAGGAGGAACAAAACATGACAAAGCACAATAACCTAATTCACAGAAAGATGAATTTAGGAACAAAGCTGAGGCAAAACACACAGATAGAATGAGACGTCTGTAATCAAACACATTACTTCACATCATTATTTTTGTCATTATAATCAAACACGTCTATTACATCGTTATTTTTGGTCATTACACACACACACACACACACATACACACACACGCACATCACACACACACACATAAAAACAAGTAGTGGGGCGGGGTGGGAGGTAGAATAGAAATCAGTGCAGGCTGATGATTCCTTCGTCGCTGAAATAACGACTTCGAAAAAAAAAAATTTTAAAGGACGGGGCAGGACGGGAGGAGGTTGGGGGGCTCTACATGGGGTTTGGGAGCTTCTACATATTACATAACTATGTCGTGTCTATAGAAAATTAGAGGTTGGGGGGGAGGGGGATTCTACATATAACATAACTATGTCGTGTCTAAAGAAAATTAGAGGTGGGGGGTCCTATATATTACATAACTATGTCGTGTCTATAGAAAATTAGAGGGGGGGGGGGGGGGGGGCTCCTATTTATTACATAACTATGTCGTGTCCACAGAAAATGAGAGGGTTGGGGGGGGGGGGGGGGGGGGGGGGGGGGTGGTTCTACATATATAACTATGTTGTGTCTATAGAAAATTAGAGGTTGGGGGGGGGGGGTCCTACATATTACATAGCTATGTTGTGTCTATAGAACACTAGTGCTTGGGGGATTCTACATATTGCATAACTATGTTGTGTCTATAGAACACTAGTGGTTGGGGGTTCTACATATTACATAACTATGTCGTGTCTAATAAAACACTAGAGGTTGGGGGTTCTACATATTACATAACTATGTCGTGTCTATAGAACACTAGTGCTTGGGGGATTCTACATATTGCATAACTATGTCGTGTCTATAGAACACTAGTGGTTGGGGATTCTATATATTACATAACTATGTCATGTCTACAGAACACTAGAGGTTGGGGGTTCTACATATTACATAACTATGTCGTGTCTATAGAACACTAGAGGTTGCGGGCATCTACATATTACACAACTATGTCGTGTCCATAGTACACTGGAGGTTCTCGCGACAATTTTGTAACACATCAGATTACTATGTTCAACTACAGAACCTTGAAGGTTCTTGTGAAAATTTCACTTTACTGTTGTTTTTTTTTTTTTGTTTTTTTTTTAATCTTTGCCAAGTCACTGATATAATGACAGCGGAATTGTTAGCCTACCCGTGCTTTCCCCCACTGCTAAACTGTGCAATATACTACTGCTTCGTCAACAATCAGTGGGAGATTGCATCTCTTGGGAGATCCTAGTAAAAGCTGTTCTTTACAATCCTTAAATGCTGTCAGCACTTACGTGACCGGCAATGCTGGGGTTACTTAACAGTAAAGCTGACCACTCTGACCGTTGACAGCTACTGATCTCCCTTGCGTCCTTAAATAGACCCCCAAGCACA
>JAFLJL010018377.1:63916-73477 GCA_018398815.1 Conus ventricosus | reverse complement strand
ATTCCCCCCCCCCCTCCCCCCCCCCCCCTTCCCCCCCCCCCCCCCCCCCCCCCCCCCCCTGGACCAACTCGCTCACGTCAAGTTCATCCGAAACGTCGCCGCGTTCGGAGGGGAGACTAGTCCATCCCATAATTATACGCTGCTTGGTTGTAAAGAAGCAATGAATGAGAAGAGAGCACAGTATTCCGGAATGACGGAGAAGCTAATCACAGATTAGAAAACGTGGACAGAGCTCCTCACATCAGAGACAACAAGGGAAAAAAACAACCAACACCAAAATCGTGCGCTCACAGGAATGCATGAATCACTCGACACACAACGTTGGTCGCTCGGTCAGTCCTGAACGCGCGGGAACAAGGGAAATCATGTCCAAACTTCAGGCGCCTGTGGAGAACGATGACAGTGGTGATGGTCGTGGTGGCGGCGGTGGGTGATAATAGTGGTGGTGGCGGCGGCGGGTGGTGGAGGATAGTAGAAGGGATGGGGTTGGGGGGTGGGGTGGAGGGGTGTGACAACCAACCACGGCAGTACTTGAAGGCACAGCTGACGTGGCAGCAGTAGTGCTGGTGAGTGGGGAGGGAGGGGGGGGGGAGGGAGGGGGGGGGGGGGGTTGGTGGTGGCGGCCACAAGAGGGTGACCCGCGTGTCCTGGGCTTGACTGGCCTGCCTGTGTACAGCCGTGCCTGGCTTGTCTGCCCTATTGCCGCCTGAATCTGGTCACTGGCTGTGCAGCCGTCCTCCTCTATGGTCCACCCCAGGGCGTCAAAAAGCTGGCCCCGGCATGTGCATATATAAAATAATATATATATATGCCCCTACCCCCCCCCACCCCCCAAATACGTCTCTCCTCGCAGTTTCGTTTTTTGATTCTTGAATGTTTGGATATGTGCAGTTCGCTCGTGTGTAACCGTTTTGCAAGTGATTTGAAAGAAGATGTTTGAAGCCGTCCTTAATAATTGACAGAGCAGCTGGTCATGAGATGTGCAAGCCTGTGTCCATCATTCAGTGACATGCCATGAAGAAGCTCGTTGAGCGAACATTTGTGAAGACACAAAATAAAACTGAACAATACTGTTGTTTTTGTTTTTTTTTGTCGTTTCCGCGCGCGTGTGTGTGTATTAATAATGCTGAACAATTAAGTAGTGGGGAAAAACAAATATATATATATAACAAACCAATAAATTCCAAGGATACGTACCGACACCGTTCCAGCAACTTACAGAGCACTTGGTTTTGCAATGACTGCAAAAAATATTGAATTAATATATACAAAGCTTGCTCTTATGTCGTAGATTACAGAAATAGGAGATAAGCATTCATATCTGCAGTGGCAGATGATTCTGCCTAACTTGAGTGGGTGAATGGGGGGGAAAAAAAAAATAAATGCTTCTCACAATGAACCTTCAGCAAGCTTATAGTCTCCAAGGGGGAGACACCCTCCAATAGGGAGGGAAACTCACTAACATATAACTCCTGGTCATATACCGATATTTCGAAACTTGGTAGTTTCTCCTCAGTGACCGCGGAAAGTGGTAATTTGATTCCTCTACCTTTTCAGTTTTAAGAAGAATGCAATCCCAGAAAAGGCTGGTGTGCAGTGCCGTAGTATGTTTGTTGAGTTTTCAAAAACCAACCAAAGGTGCCACCTAAGAAGCAAAAGAAAATCATGAAAGAGCAAAACAAGCTACATATTCTTGGAAAAGTAGAAAATATGAAAAGATATCCTCTTAAACACAAGTGCTGAGGGCCAGTTCTTGGAATGAATCCGCAAGGACTAAAATTCAACAAACCAATAAATTCCAAGGATACGTACCGAGCACCGTTCCAGCAACTTACAGAGCAGCTTGGTGTTGCAATGACTGCAAAAAATATTGAATTATAAACAAAGCTTGCTCTTATGTCTTAGATTGAAGAAATAGGGGGGGATATACATTCATATCTGCAGTGGTAGATGATTCTGCCTAACTAACAGTAATGTGCTTGAGTGGGTGAATGGGGAAAAAAAAAATGCTTCTCACAATGAACCTTCAGCAAGCTTATAGTCTCCAAGGGGAAAACCCTCCAATATTATATATATATATATAATATAAATATATATATATATATATGTGTGTGTGTGTGTGTGTGTGTGTGTGTGTGTGTGTGTGTGTGTATGTGTGTGTTGTGTGTGTACAATGTGTGCGCGTGTGTGTGTGTGCGTGCGTGCGAGTGAGTATGTATGTGCGTGTGTGGTGTGTGTGTGTGTGTGTGTGTGTGCTCAGTTAGATTTTTTTTGAGAGAGAGAGAGGGGGGGGGGGGGACTTCTGTAACTTTACCTGGGTGTTAACGTTTTTTTTTTTTTTTTTTTTTTTTTTTTTTTTTTAATTACAATTAAAAGGAACTTTTCTGTTAGTGGGAACTGGTCAGTTTAGTGACTAACGATTACGCAGCAGCTGCTGCTGCTGTTTGCTGTCAACAGCACTTTATTAGTCTTAATTGCTAAAATTGTTAGGGACATTCACATGACTGACTTTGAAGTTAAATACATGAACGAGAGATGCCACAGGAAGAAATAGGAGAGAGAGAGAGAGAGAGAGAGAGAGAGAGAGAGAGAGAGAGAGAGAGAGAGCAGAACAGAAAAATAGGGGGAGGGAAGGATGGAGTAGGGGAGGGGGGGGGGGTGGAGAGAAGAAGAAGAAAAAAGAAAATGCCAGACAGAAGACCACTCATCTAATCACAACTTGTGGGGTAAAAAAAAACACCCTTGGTTTCGTCGGAAGAACTTGGGACGACGTACTTAACGCATGAAAAAGATAACGTGAAGTGAAAACATAATCTCAGCTTGGAAGATCTTCTTTAGGGCATCGCCAGTCGAACTTTGCGGTGTGTGTGTGTGTGTGCGTGTGTGTGTGTGTGGTGTGTAGGGTGTGTGCGTGTATGTTTGTGCGTGCGTGTGTGTTTGTGCGTGCGTGTGTGTTTGTGCGTGTGTGTTTTGTGTGTGTGTGTGTGTTTGTGCTGCGCGCGCGCTCGCGCGCGTGTGTGTGTGTGTGTGAGGAGAGGTGGGGAAGGCGGGGGGGGGGGGGGCAAGGGGATCGACAAACAAAGAGAGGGATATCTGGCTAGCAAGGTATTTGAATTGGAGGCGTTGTTCCGTGATCGTTGAAAACGGCTACCCCCTCCCCCCCCCCCCCCCCCCCCTCCCCCCTCACTACCACAACCACCCTTCTTGTGCCGTCCGTCTTTCCTCAGGGCTTCCTTCAAGTCCCTTGTGCGGGTCACCTCCACCCCCTATCCCCCAACCCCACCAACCCCACCCCACCCCATCCCCTACCCTCCCTTCGGCTCCCACCAAACACCAACAACAAAACGCTCATGACTCGCGCCCCGCGCGCTTACGCACGCACTGACTCAAAACACACACAACACACACACACACACTCACACACACACACACTACACACACACCACACACACACCGTGGGCCCACCCCCTCCCCCCATACCTCTACCCCCCCACCCCCCCCACCTTTCGTTCAAGTGGCCCGCCGGTAGTGCAACTGCCTTGACAAGCGGCGTGCATATTTCGTGGGTCAGAGCCGATTTGCATGTGCAGCAGACCGTGTCCCCCCCCACCCCCCCACCCCACCCCAGAGGATGGGACGAGTGGTGCAGAGCAGCGTGGCGGGGGCGGGCTGTGTTCGTTTGAACGTCAGTGGAGCGGTTCAAGCTGCTGCGCCCCCCCCCCCCTTTCCTCCACCACCCCGCCCCCTTCCTTCTGCACACACCTCCCCCACCATCTCCACCACCCAACCCCACTGTCTCTTGTCTCCTCTCTTCCTCCCTCACCTTTGCACTCTCTCCCCTTTCAGTCCCCCCCTCTCCCCCCCCCTTCGCCCGCCCCCCCACCCCCCCCCCCTCTCGCCATGCTGCCGCTGTCATGCGCACTACGGCATACATGGAGGCTGATGAATATGATGCAGTGGGTGGGGGGTGGGTGGTTGTGGACATGAATGTGCTTGTCGGGGGTTTGGGGGAAGTGCAGGTGGGGGGGGGGGGCAGAGCCGGGAGGGGGGGGGGTGGGAGGTGTGTGTTTGAGCTGGGGGGGGGGGGGGGGGGGGGGGTACGAACAGGGACGAGGAGGGTGAAGGAGTGGGGGCTGGGGATGCGAACGAGTGGGTTGGTGGGGTGAAGGTGTGGTCTAAAAAGAATTTGTCGGTTGACTGAATACGTGTCTGTAACGACAAAACAACACAACGAGACGCCAGCGACCGACGACGACGACGACACGACGACGACGACGCCATCAAAGGAAACAAAACGAAACAGCAAGCGGGAAACAAAGGAAAGGAAGCGCACAGACACCAGCACACCATCTTCAGTGAAACAGATTTCATTTTGAAGATACACAACAAAACACCACAACACAACCCACCACACACTCGCACACGCGCGCGCATACACACACACGCACACGCGCGCCGCGCGCACTCACTCAACACCACACACACACACACGCTCACTTGCACGCACGCACGCGCGCGCGCGCGCACACACACACACAACACACACACACACACGAGCACTGATTTTCCAAATGTAAGTATACTGAAATTTTTAGTATGTTGGGGTGAATCTTTTTTTGACATATCTGAACGAGTCGTATCAAAGCAGGCTTTCGTTTGTTCCCATCTTGGTACTGGTGAAAAGGATGGTTTAACAGCGATTTCATTTCTATTTATGTTGGAATCTCTGATATGGTGAGAAGTATACGAGTAGATTGATTTTGTAGATTGTATTCTTCTAGCTCGCTTTCCAAAATCTTTTTTCAGAATTTAAACAAACTTCTTTTGCACAGAAATTTTTCTGTGTAAAACTCTTCAGAACGAACTTTGACGCAGTTACTTTTCGAACCTCGCTGAGAGGTAGCACTCAATCTCATTGTATGTTCCTAAGTTGGATGTATGTATGGGAAAACCCCAAGAGCGAGTTTGTAAGCCTTGCAATCAATGCTCTGCAATTTATTCAACAGATGTTGTGGTGCGCTGAAAAAATACTTCCTGAGCATAGGTTAACCTAGATCGCACAAGAGCGGTTGATAGAGATATTAAAGTCGAAGCATCTTGGCCCATGGTTGCTTGTTTATAATCTTAAGAAAGTTTAAACTTTTCCGTGCTTTATTTAATATTAGATTGTTAATTACTTAGTATTAATTACAGTACTCTTGCTGCTATGTTACACTCAGTTTGAAGCGTACTTGCCTAATTCCGGAAAATTGACACATTTACATACAAGCGCGCGCGCACGTGCACACACCCCACACACACACACACAACACACACACACACACACACACACACACACACCACCACTCACCACACACACACACACACACACCAACCACACACCACACACACACACCACACCACACTCACACACACCACAACACACACACCCCACACTCACACACACACATACACTCACATCCACACTTTGTCCCTGTATTGGCCATCTCCAGTCTTAATCATATCAAAAGAAATGTTTATTCACACAACACATTTTCAAGAAACAACCACAGAGTTAATACGCACATTCCACATACTTCAACACATCGTCTGATATCACTTTTAGTGGAAGGACGTTAAACTGAAGAAACTGAACACAGAGCACTTTCGTTCAACTAATAGGAAGAACGAGCACACGCACAAGCGGCGCGCACGCACACGCACGCACACACACTTGCACACACACATACACACACACACACTTACACACACACACACACACACACACACACACACACACACACACACACACACACAAAACACACGTGCGCACGGCGCGTCGACATGCACACAGACATCCACACTTACACACAAATGCATCCATCATTCACGCGCGCGCGCTGGCACGACGTAATACACCCCCACATAGCAGCAACACATTACTAGACCAACACAGGATCCAGCGGAAAGGGGAATCTTCAACTAATCGTCAACACAGCGCAGGCCTCCAAGGGTGGTACAGGACTGCTCTAAAGGCAGGTGAAGACAGTGCTTCTCTGGGTCCTCCCCAGCACCTTCGGGTGTTTCTTTTTCTTCTAGAGGGAGTATCAGGTAAGGGAGGAGAACTTACGGCAAAGCGCTTTCCTTGTGCCGAGGAGTCTTGTCCGTATGACACGTGTGACTGGTTGCACTGATAAAGTAAAACGAACAAGAAGGCATATAAGAAAAAACGATGGAAGGAAGAAAGAAAGGAAGAAAGAGAAAAGGAAAGAAAGAAAGAAAAAAAAAAAGAAGGAAAGAAAAAAAAGAAGGAAAAAAGGAAGAAAGAAAGAGGGAACGAAGGAAGGAAAGAAGGAAAGAAAACGGAAGAAAGAAAGTTAAGAAAGAGAGAAGGAAAAAAAAAAGAAGGAAAGGAGGGAAGAAAGGCAAGAAAGAAGGAAAAAAAAAAAAAAGTGGAAAAGAAAAACGAAAAGAAAAAAGGCGAAAATGGAATGGTTCTTTTCCCGGGGTTTTAGTTGTGCATCCCCCCCCCCCCTCCCCCCCCCCAAAAACCCCCAAACCCCCCCTGGATACTCGCCCCCCCCCCCCCCCCCCCCCCCCCCCCCCCCCCCCCCCCCCCCAAAACCCCCCCATCCTGACCCCCCCCAACCCACCCACCCGGCTACCCCCCCTCCCCCTTCCCCCCGCCACCCCTCGAGTTAGGGAATGTAGGTGAGATAGTGATCAAAATGGGCGAAGAAAGCTTTGCTGGTCGGTCAATGGCACACCCCCCCATACCCCCCTTATCAAAGTCCACAACTGTTTAAAAATTTTTTTTTTCTTTTCTTTTTTTTTTTTTTTTTTTTATATCTCTTGCCCTTTTTTTCCAAATTGGGTTTCCAGAGAAAGGGCGGGTGATGGAGAGGAAGGGAAGGAGGGGGTAGATTTATTTGGGGCGGGGGGGGGGGGGGAGGCGGTGTGTGTGTTGGGGGGGGGGGGGGGGGAGGGGCCCCGTGTGTGTGGGCGAGGGGGGGGAGGAGAAAGCGGGTGTGGGGTGTGTGTGGTGTGTGTGTTTTGTTTGTGTGTGTGGTGTGTGTGTGTGTGGTGTGCCTTTGGCGGGGTGGGGAGGGGGGCAGGTGTTGGCAACGGGGTGGTTTGTTTTTTAGAATTAGGACCCCTCCTCCCGGAAATTCCTTTTCCCCCTTTCCCCCCTCCCTCCCTCCCCTCTCTCCCTTTCCCCCTCTCTCTTCTCTCTCCCCCCTTCTCTTTTCCCCCCCTCTCTCTTCTCTCTCTCTTTTGTTTTGTGTCTTTGTCTGGTTTGGGCCCGCCCGGCCCCGGGGTGTTTGTGTGGGGTGGGTTTTTTGTGTGTGTGTGTGGTGTGTTTGTGTGTGCGTTTGGGCCCCTGTGTCCAAAAAAAATGTACCCCTCACCCAATTTACTTTTATACTGATTTCTAAAAAAACTTTTTCCGTTGGCCAAAACTGTCGATGATTTGACCGCCAAGGGGAGAGTCAAGTTTAAGTAAGTCAGTAGTTTAAAGGGAGATTTCCCCAACGGGGGGGCAAACCGCCCCCCCCCCCGGGGTTTAGTCAACGAAATGGAATGTGGTAGTAGTTTTTACGACCCCGGGGGAAAAAAAAAAAAGCCGGGAAAAAAAGAGGGGAGTAAGCTTTCGTGTCAGTTGTGGGTGGGAGAGGAGGGGGGGAGGGGGGGAGGCGAAGGGGAAAGGGGGGAAATTAAAAGGGGAAAAGGGGTGGAAAAAAGGAGGGGGAGCGGGGTATCTCCGATTTCCGGGGGGGGGGGGGGGGGAGGGGGGCTGAAATGGGCCCCCCTTGGAAAAGGGAAAGGGGGAAGGCCAAAAAATTTATTTGGGGGGGGTTGGGGTTTTTATTTGGGGTGGGTTTTGGGGGTTGTTGTTTTCCCCCCCCTTCTTTTTGGGGGGGTTATTTTTCTTTTCCCCGGGGGGGGGGGTTTGGGGGGTTTAAAGGGGGGGGGGGGTGGGGGGGGGTGGGGGGGGGGGTTGGGGGGGGGGGTTGGGGGGGGGGGTTTGGGGGTAATTTTTAATTTTTTTTTCCTTTGGGGGGGCCTCTTTTTCTCCCTTCTTTAGGCGGGGGGGGGGCGGGGGGCATCGGGGGGGGGGGGGGGGGGGGGGGGGGGGGGGGGGGGGGGGGGGGGGGGGGGGGGGGGGGGGGGGGGGGGGGGGGGGGGCCCGGGGGGGGGGGGTTAAGGGGTTTTTGTTTTTTTTTTTTTTTTTGTTTTTTTTTTTTCTTTTAAATTGGTGGTTTTTTTTTTTTTTTTTTTTTTTTTTTTTTTTTTTTTTTGGGTTTTTTTTTTTGGTTTTTTTTTTTTTTTTTTTTTTTTTTTTTTTTTTTTTTTTTTTTTTTTTTTTTTTTTAAAGGTTGGTGGTGTGTGTTTTTTTTTTTTTGGGGGTTTTTTGGGGGTGGGGTTTTGGGGGGGGTTGGGGGGGTCGGGGTTTGGGTTTTTTTTTTTGGGCAGGGAGACGGGGGGTTTAAAGTGTTTTGTGTGTGTGGTGTGTGTTGTGGGGGGGAAGGGGGTGTGTGTGTGTGTTGGGGGAGGGGGGTGTGTGTTTTGATTTTTGTGTGTGTGTGTGTGTGTGTGTGGGGGGTTTGGGGTGTGTGTGAGGGGGGGCCGGGTGTTGCCCGTCCCCTTTGGGGTTTTTCTTGTCCGTCTGTCTGCCTGGCCTTTCAGTGTGTTTGGGTTTTTTGTTGGTTTTTTTTTCCCAAAAAAGGGTTTATTTGTCAAGGTTTCGCTTTTGGGGGGGGGGGGGGGGGGGGTGGGGGGGGGGGGGGGGGAGGGGGGGGGGGGGGGGGGGGGAAACCCCAAAAAACCGGACTACTAGCCGCCCGACGAGGAAAACAAATGAAAAAAAACGGGGTTTGGGGCGTTTTTTGGGGGTTTTTCAGGCAGGACAAAAGGCGTTCAAAAATTTATTTTTTTTGTTGTCGTACCCGGGGTTAAAAAAACTCCAGGGATTTATTTGAAAAGCCCAAGCGGTTTTTCACTATGGCACAAAAGATCAGCTTGGGGGGTGAGAACATGGCGTGTGTACGATTTTGATGGCCCCCCCAAAGTGGGGAGCCACCCCTCCGACTTTTGGGGGGGGTTTTTTAAAAGAAAGATAATGTTATTCTAGGAGCTTGTCAAAAACTTTAAGACAACCTCGCATAATATGCAGAGGGATAACACATTTGGGTTTTAAAGCCTTGGTGTTCTTGCATTTTTTCGTTGGTTTGACACAGCCTTAGCCCAAAGGGGCTGAAAAAAATGCAAAGCCGGGGGAAACCCTTTTGAAACCAGGGGTTTTCGCTCATGTTGCCCGAATCCTTTGCCGATCGGGGTGTTTTATCAGTGTTTTTTTTTTTTTTTGTTGTTGATTTTTTTTTTTTTCCCCCCAGATTTCCCCGACGTCCTGTGTTTTTACAGCAGAACATTTTTTTAGCCCCTCGTTTGGAAGGGGTTTTTAAATCAAGGGGCAATTTTGGTCAGTATATAATACGCGTTTTTTTTTTTTTCTTTTTTTTTATTTTTTTTTTTTTTTTTTTTTTTTTTTTTTCTTTGGGACGCAGGCTGTTCTCCGCGGAG
>JAFLJL010018377.1:56416-58916 GCA_018398815.1 Conus ventricosus | reverse complement strand
TACACCACCACCCTGCGGCTGGCCTGTCCCAAAGGTTTCCATGTCGGGGTCTACCTCCACCCCCATGGTCATGGGCTGGCACTGTTCATGAATAAAGGCCACCCCTTCGCCGGTCTGTTTTTGGGCCCGCCTGCCTGCCTGCCTGTCAGTCTGTCTGTCTGCCTGTCTGTCTGTCTGTCTGTCTGACTGTCTGTACGTTCTGTTCTGTACGTACTGTTCTTTTATACTGTACTTTTGCTGTGCTGGCTGTACTGTACTGTATGTACTGTGCTGTACTGTGCTGTACTGTGCTGTACGTACTGTACTGTGCTGTGCTGTGCTTACTGTGCTGTACTGTACTGTGCTGTACTGTACTGTACATGTGTTGTGCTTTTGCTTACTGTTCTGTAGTGTACTGTTCTGTACTGTGCTGTTCTTTACTGTACTGTACTGTTCTGTACTGTACTGTACTGTTTTTGTTCTGTACTGTACTGTACTGTGCTGTGCTGTGCTGTTCTGTTCTGTACTTTTACTGTACTGTACTGTACTGTTCTGTACTGTACTGTACTGTTCTGTACTGTACTGTACTGTATTTCTGTACTGTGCTGTTCTGTACTGTGCTGTTCTTTACTGTATGTACTGTTCTGTACTGTACTGTACTGTTATGTACTGTACTGTTCTGTTACTGTACTGTACTGTTCTGTACTGTGCTGTTCTGTACTGTGCTGTTCTTTACTGTACTGTACTGTTCTTTGCTGTACTGTACTGTTCTGTACTGTACTGTACTGTTCTGTACTGTAACTGTACTGTTCTGTACTGTACTGTTCTGTTCTGTTCTGTTTCTGTACTGTTCTGTACTGTGCTGTTCTGTACTGTGCTGTTCTGTACTGTGCTGTTCTTTACTGTACTGTACTGTTCTTTGCTGTACTGTACTGTCTGTACTGTACTGTTCTGTACTGTACTGTACTGTCTGTTCTGTACTGTACTGTTCTGTACTGTTCTGTACTGTTCTGTTCTGTACTGTACTGTCTGTACTGTTCTGTTCTGTTCTGTACTGTACTGTGCTATACTGTACTGTTCTGTTCTGTTCTGTTCTGTACTGTGCTGTACTGTTCTGTACTGTACTGTACTGTTCCGTACTGTTCTGTTCTGTTTCTGTGCTGTACTGTTCTGTTCTGTACTGTACTGTACTGTTCTGTACTGTACTGTGCTGTTCCGTACTGTAGTGTGCTGTATTGTTTTGTACTGTACTGTTTTGTATTGTTCCGTACTGTACTGTACTGTTCTGTACTGTACTGTGCTGTACTGTTCCGTACTGTACTGTTCTGTACTGTTCCGTACTGTACTGTACTGTTATGTACTGTGCTGTACTGTTCCGTACTGTACTGTACTGTACTGTACTATGGGAGTGTTTGACCTGCAACAGACGGGCTGGCCGGACGCCAGATGAATCATCCCCCCCCCCTCCCTCGTGGCCAGTTAGTTTGTGTGTGGGGTTGTGTGTGTGGGTCAGGACAATTAGTTCGATGCTATTAGATGGTTGTTCGGATTAGCTGGGTGACGATGTCGGGAAGGCGTTGTCGTGAAAAGATAGGTCCGCCCAGCTTTCGCGCCTACGCTCGTTGAGTTAGTTGCAGGTCTTGGGGGCCGGGGGGTGGGGGGTGGGAGGGGAGGGAGTGGATGGGGGACAGCGGGGAATGGGGTGGGGGGGAATGAAAGAGAAAGTGCGAAACTAAAAAGGCGACGTCTGAATGTAATTTGGGGTTACTTTTGAAACGCTTTTGCTCTTTTTATCTTTTGATATACGATACCCCCCCCCCCCCCCCCCCCCCCCCCCCCCCGATTTCCTTTTTAGAGGTTCTGAGGCTTGTGTTGTGATGCATGATGCGTGGAAAAATGACAGTTGGTTGTTGGTTTGATACACACGGGTCAGGGGACAGAATTGAGGTGAGATTGTAGGCTAGGGGTGACTTACAGCGCAGGAGAGAGAGAGAGAGAGAGAGAGAGAAGTTTAGGGGGTTGAAGTGTTGATATGCAGCATAGAAGAGAATTTTCTGGTGGTTGTAGAGTGATACTTATGTAGCGCAGGAAAGACACTTTGACACTTTGATATTTTATTGTCATTACCAAAGAGGTCCTTTGACAAAGGGGGGGGGGGGGGGGGGGGGGGGGGGGGGGGGGGGGGGGGGGGGGGGGAGGGGGGTAGCAGAACAATGACATTTCCTTCTTCCTTTCCTGCAAACAAATTAATAGTACACATTCATTCCTAGTGTGTATCAAATCAAAGGTTAACAAAAAACCAATAAATTCGTAACATTCTGTTATGTCGTCACGCACAGGAGTTAATGCAGTAAGGTTACAAAAAAAAAAACCAAAAAAAAATCTCAAGACTGACTCGACCATCCACTGAGAGAGAGAGAGAGAGAGAGAGAAGAGAGAGAGAGGGAGAGAGAGAGAGAGAGAAGGGAGAGAGAGTGAGAGAAGAGAGAGAGAGGAAAACTGTGCGACTTGGCCCCGCGTC
>JAFLJL010018377.1:45000-52500 GCA_018398815.1 Conus ventricosus | reverse complement strand
GTGTGTGTGTGTATTCGTATGTATGTCCGACAGTCAGTCTATCTCTCGCGCTAGCAGGATTTGAACTCGCTTCTCGCCGGACTCGATGCTCTATCTGCCAAGCTTACCCCCCAGTTGCAACCCGACAACTCTCCACCCCCACCCCAACCCACCCCACCCACCCCCAAGAGAACATAACGGGTCAGCGTGAAGATTACGCTTTATTACCTCGACAGGATTAAGATGGAAAACGGAAGGAAGAGGAGAGAGAAGAACTGGAGGTGGGAGGGGGAAGAGGGGAGGGGTGGTGGGGGAGTATGGACGATGGAAGATGGAGGTGGGGAGGGAGGGTTGAAAAAGAGCGTGGGGGGGGTGAGGAGGAGGGGGGTGGCTAAAGGTAAAGCGGGGGGGGGGAGAGGGGAGTGACAGGTGGGGGGGGGGGAGGGGAGGGGAGGAGGGGGGAGGAGGCGCGTATGGGAGCTAGTAGTAATAAACAGGAAACGCTGCCATCTTGTAGGGGCTATCGCGGCCTTGACTTTTATCTGGTCATTGCCTTCTTCTCCGTCTAACCTACCTCTAGGGGGCCCCCTCCCCCCCCCCCCCCCCCCCCCTTTCCCCTCCCCTCCCTCCCCACTCCTCTCCCTCCCCACTCTCTCCCTCTCCGTCCACCGCCCGACTCCGCAGCCCCTTTCTTTGGCCACCACCAAAAAAAAATAGAGGGAAAAAAAAGAAGAAAAAAAGCCTGCAGACAGGCATGTAGTAGTAGAGCAACGTGGCGAGACGTGCCGGGCTCCACCAAGATGTATGTGTGTATGTGCTGAGGTCGGCAGTCCCCTCTCTGGCCAGTGTGTGTGTGTGTGTGTGTGTGTGTGTGTGTGTGTGGCTGTGAGAGAGAGAAAGAGAAGAGAGAGAGAGAGAGAGAGAGAGATGGTGGACCTGGACGAAAGAAACATGTATAATGGCCCCTTACCTCCACCACCACTCCACTAACTCAACCCTCCCCCTCCCCTTCCCCCGTCTCTCTGACCCCTGTCTGTCTGTCTGTCTGTCTGTTTTCTTCTGTCTCTCTCTCTCTCTCTCTCTCTCTCTCTCTCTCTCTCTCTCTCTCTCTCTGACCCTTACAGGCATAGCAGCTTTCGGACAATAAAACAGTTTGTAAGATGGCCCCTCTATCTGTGTGTCTGTCTCTCGGTCCTGTCTCTCACTCTCTCTCTCTCTCTCTCTCATCACTCACTCCTCTCTCTCTCTCTCTCTCTCTCTCTCTCTCTCTCTCTCTTCTCTTCTCTTCTACGTCTCTCTCTGTGATCCTTACAGACATAGCAGCCCTCGGACAAAACAGTTTGTAAGATGGCCTCTGCCTCTCTCTTTCTCTCTCTCTCTTCTTTCTCTTCTCTCTCTCTCTCTTCTCTCCTCTCTTCTCTCTCTCTCCCTCTCTCTCTCTCCCCTCTCTCTCTCTCTCTCTCTCGCTCTTTCTCTCTGTGATCCTTACAGGCTTAGCAGCCCTTGGACTAAAATGTTTGCAATATGGCCTCTCTCTCAATCTCACTTGCTGCCGGAGGTCACAAACCATTTCCGACATCGTACGCAAGTCACTATTTCCGGCATGAGATACCGTGCTCAGGTCAGTAACCGTTTCCGGGCATGAGACATCATGCTCAGGTCACTAACTATTTCCGAGGGTATCAGGCATCGCGCTTAGATCACTAGCCCTTTCCAGGTATCAGGCATCGAGCTCAGGTCACTAACCATTTCCGGGCATCAGATATCGTGCCCAGGTCACTAACCATTTCCGGGCATGAGACATCATGCTCAGGCCACTAACCATTTCCGGGTATCAGGCATCGCTCTCAGGCCACTAACCATTTCCGGGTATGAGATATCATGCTCAGGTCACTAACCATTTCCGGGTATCAGGCATCCTGCTCAGGCCACTAACCATTTCCGGGTATCAGGCATCCTGCTCAGGTCACTAACCATTTCCGGGCATGACACATCGTGCTCGGGCCACTAGCCATTCCCGGGTATCAGGCATCGTGCTCAGGTCACTAACCATTTCCGGGCAACAAACATCGCGTGCCGAAAGGGAATTCTACAGCTGGTCGGGTCGCCTTCTCAGGTAACCATGTACATGCCAGCATCTTCTTGTCCGCTGTTCATCCGGGTCGGCCCGTTGCCCGAACTTATGCCTTTGCCTCTGTGTGTGTGTGTTGTGTGTGTGTGTGTGTGTAGAGTGAACTCGACAGTCTGACCCTATAAGCAGCGAAGCGCGGCAGGGGATAGCCGGACAGGCAGGCCGCCGTGAATAGGAGGAACCAGACGGAAAGCCAATCAAAACCAACAGGAAGTGGGGAATGCCTTCAACATGCGCAGTGGGACTCTAGCCAGCGATAGGCGGACACGTTGATCCTCCCCTTCAGATGTCTGTGTGGCAGTTTCATTTCCACCACTGAAGAGTTTTTTTTCTCTTACCCAGCCATTGCCCTTTGCTCGACCCCAGGCATTGGTTGGTTGGTTGGTTTATTTGTTTGCTTTGTGTTTTGGTTTTTCTGGGTTTGGTTTGGTTTTCCCTCCGCGAGCTTTGGATCGATGAGTTACACATAATTTCGGCGATCGTAGGTCGCTGACTGAAGAAGTATCGCCTGTTGAAGACGAAGACGAGGATGGCCACAATGGCCTAACTGATCTGGGATTTTCTTAGGTAAAAGTCAGTCAGAGGAAGAACAGCCCAGCAACAAAAACTGTTTCTTGTCAGACATTGTTTAGTTCAGTGTTGTTGTTGTTTTTTTTGCGCAAAGCTGGAGACATTAACTTTCTCAGTTTTTATGCAAGTTTATATACGGATACAGAAGCATACACACGCGCGCTCACACGCGCACATACACACTCTCCTTCGCTCACACACACACACACACACACACACACACACACACACACACACACACACACACACACACACACAGAAGCGCGCAAGCGCGCGATCCAAAACAGCCAGGCCTGTAATAATTGTTGCGTCGTATAAAATTGTTGCATCTGTACCTGACAAATGAGACATGCATTTACTTATTAGTGTGTGTGTGTGTGTGTGTGTGTGTGTGTGCGTGTGCATTGTGTGTGTCTGTGTGTGTGTGTCTGTGTCTGTGTTCTGTGTGTCTGTCTGTCTGTGTCGTTCCAGTGGAGCCCGAGAACGACCTGCTGGTGTGCGGGGACTGCCAGACCTCCTTCCCTTACACGACATCGTGCGCTTCATCCGCCACAAGAACCACTCCTGCAGCAAGGAGACCCTCCCGGCCTCCTCCTCCTCCACCTCCTCCTCCTCCACCTCCGCCTCGTCCGGCCCCTGTAGCCACGCCCTGCCCGCCGAGCAGCAAGAGCAGGACGACGAGGAGGATGAGCTGGACGAGGACAGTGAGGGCCCCACAGATCTCTCCCAGGGCGCGCCGGGCTCCGACGGGGCGGCCAAGATGGAGGTGGTGCTGGTGGAGAACGGCAAAGGGGGTGGGGGTGGGGGCAAGAGGGGGCGGCGTCCAAGTGGGGGGCGGCGGCGGAGGGCAAGGAGGGGGGACAGAGAAGGCCCCTTCGGCCGCGTCAGGTGGTGGACGCCGGGGCCAACACTACTCATACAGGTATGTGAGGTCATTCCCTACCCCCCCCCCTTTTCTACCCCCACGCCTGTTGTCTGCCTGTTCGATATCTGTCTTTGTCTCTCTCTCTCTCTCTCTCTCTCTCTGTCTTTCTTCCTTCTCTCTCTCTCTCTCTCTCTCTCTCTCTTCTCTCTCTCTCTTTGTTTTGTCTCTCTCTCTTTGTCTCTGTCTCTCTCTCTCCCTCTCTCTCTCTCCTCCTCCTCTCTTTGTCTCTTCTCTTCTCTCCCTCTCTCTCTTTGTCTCTGTCTCTGTCTCGTCTCTCTCTCTTCTCCTTCTTTCTCTCTCTCTCTCTCTCTTTTCTCTTTGTCTCTGTCTGTCTGTCTGTGTCTCTCTTTCTCTCTCCCTCTCTCTCTCTCTTTCTCTCCTCTGTCTCTGTCTCACCCCCCTCTCCTCTCTCCTCCTCTCTCCTCTCTTTGTCTCTGTCTCTCTCTCCCTCTCTCTCTCTTTTCTCTCCCTTACAGCAAGGGTACTAGGTCCACCTAGGTTCTAGCTAGCTCCAGCTTGGACAAGTGAATCTAGCCAAACCTAGGTGGGCCCTAGGTGGGTCCTAGGACCCTTGCTGTCTGGGCTCTGTCTCCGTCTCTCTCTCTCCCTCTCTCTCTCTGTCTCTTCCTCCTCCTCTCCTTTTCTCTGTCTCTCTGTCTGCCTCTCTTCTCTCTCTCTCTCTCTCTCTCTCTCTCTCTCTTGTCTCTGTCTCTCTTCTCTTCTCTCTCTCTCTCTCTCTCCTCTCTCTCTCTCTTTGTCTCTCTCCTGTCTCTGTCTCTGTCTCACCCTCTCTCTCCCCTCCCTCTCTCTCTGTTTGTCTCTGTCTCTCTCTCTCTCCCCTCTCTCTTTGTCTCTGTCTCTCTGTCTCTGTCTCTCTTTCTCTCTCCCTCTCTCTCTCTCTTTGTCTCTGTCTCTGTCTCACCCCTCTCTCTCTCCCTCCCTCTCTCTCTTTGTCTCTGTCTCTCTCTCTCTCTCTCTCTCTCTCTCTCTCTCTCTCTCTCTCTCTCTCTCTCCTCTCTCTCTCTCTCTCTCTGTCTCTCTCCTCTCTTGTTGACGTGCCTGACTATGCAGGTGACCCGTGTTCTGTCCCGCAGGTGGCTTCAGTCGTGTTCGTTCCTGTGGGTGTGGTTTGTCCGTCATGTTCTTGCAGATTGTTTATCCCTTGATCATTCACATGACCATGGGTACGGCCGTTTGTTCTGGTTCACTCGCATCATGATGTCTGGTTATTCACATGTATTCATTCACATTGGGGTATGTAACGTGTTCCCTCAAAGGGCCATGTAGTTTATTATACATGTCTTTCTTTCTTTCTTTCTTTCTTTCGCGTTCCCGGCCATGCTAGATCCTCAATCCGGTCAGTAAGGCGAAGTCCACAGTCCGCCACAGAGACCCCCACCTGGTCCCCACAGCTTCTCCTGGACCTCAGCCGGACTGGGCCACGTCTGGCGTCTCAAGGCTTGAAAGGAGGGGCAGGACTGTTAAAATGTGGGGGGTGTGGGAGTTTGGGAGCCTGTAGCCATAAGGGCACTGCATGGTCAGTATGAGAGAGTTTGAGACGCGCGTGAGAGATGGGAGAGGAGGAGCTGGCAGTGTCCTGTTCGCAGCCTGAAGATGAACTTGAGCTGCTCTGTCGCGTTGGTGGATGCTGACTCCTTTCAGCCGCAGTGTCTCAGGCGTTGGCACCACGCTCTTCTGTGAAGATGTTCCTCAAGATGGTTTTAGCAGTCACTGCAGGACATCGGGGGCCCTGGCTGTTCCTGCCTGCTGCTGGTCTGGGAGAGATTTGTCTCTTACCAACAGGGACACGTAGGGTGGTGGTGACACTTGCATGAAGATGGCGCGTAAGTTGTTCATGGTCCTCTGCAATGCCGTGTAGAGTATCATTGTTCACTCACATTGGTATGTAGAGTATCATTGTTCACTCACATTGGTATGTAGAGTATTATTGTTCACTGACGCTGGTATGTAGGATATCATTGCTCACTCACACTGTGTGTAGTATCCTTGTTCACTCACACTGTTATGTCGGGGATCCTATTTCACTCACATTGATATGTAGGGTATCATTATTCACTCACATTGATATGTAGGGTATCATTATTCACTCACATTGATATGTAGGGTATCATTATTCACGCACACTGGTACATAAGGTGTCTTTGTTCACTCACACTGGTACACAGAGTATCCATGTACACTCACACTAGTGTGTAGGATATCTTCGTCTCTCATACTGATATAATTATTAGGGAAATCCGTGATCACTCACATTGGTATTTAGGGTATTATTGTTCACACACACAAGTACGTTGGGTATCTTTGTTCTCTTGTAATGGTGTATATAGTATCCCTGTTCTCTCACACTCGTGTATAAGTATGTTCTCTCACACTGGTGTATAGGTTATCTTTGTTCTCTCACACTGGTGTATGGGGGTATCTTTGTTCTCACAGTGGCTTATAGGGTATCTTTGTTCTCACACTGGCTTATAGGGTATCTTTGTTATCTCACACTGGTGTATGGGGTATCTTTGTTCTCTCACACTGGCATATGGGGTATCTTAAGTTCTCTCACACTGGTGTATGGGGTATCTTTGTTCTCTCACTCTGGTGTATAGGGTATGTTTGTTCTCTCACATGGTGTATAGGGTATCTTTGTTCTCTCACACTGGCATATGGGGTATCTTAAGTTCTCTCACACTGGTGTATAGGGTATGTTTGTTCTCTCACACTGGTGTATAGGGTATCTTTGTTCTCTCACACTGGTGTATGAGGTATCTTTGTTCTCTCATACTGGTGTATAGAGTATCTTTGTGCATAGGGTATCTTTGTTCTCACACACTGGTGTATAGGGTTCTTTGTTATCTCACACTGGTGTATAGGGTATCTGTTATCTCACACTGGTGTATAGAGTATCTTTGTTATCTCACACTGGTGTATAGAGTATCTTTGTTATCTCACACTGGTGTATAGGGTATCTTTGTTCTCTCACACTGGTGTATAGGGTAACTTTGTTCTCTCTCACTGATGTATAGGGTACCTTTGTGCATAGGGTATCTTTGTTCTCACACACTGGTGTGTATGGTATCTTTGTTATCTCACACTGGTGTATAGGGTATCTTTGCTCTCTCACACTGTGTATAGGGTATCTTTGTTATCTCACACTGGTGTATGGGGTATCTTTGTTATCACTCTGGCGTATGGGTATCTTTGTTCTCTCACTCTGGTGTATAGGGTATTTTTGTTCTCTCACACTGGTGTTATAGGGTATCTTTGTTCTCTCACACTGGTGTATAGGGTATCTTTGTTCTCTCACACTGGTATACAGGGCATCTTTGTTCACTCTGGTGTATAAGGTATCTTTGTTCTCTCACAATGGTGTATAGGGTATCCTTGTTCACTCACATTGGTATGTAGGGTATCATTGCTTCTTAGGTGGCACCTTTGGTTGGGTTTTTGAAAACTCAACAAACGTACTACGGTATTGCACACCAGCCTTTTTCTGGGATAGCATTCTTCTTAAAACCGAAAAAGGCAGAGCAGTCAAGTTATCACTTTCTGCGGTCACTGAGGAGAAACAATCAGGTTTCGAAATACCGGTATCTGACCAGGAGTTATATGTTAGTGAGTTTCCTCCCCATTGGAGATTGTCTCCCCCTTGGAGACTATAAGCTTGCTGAAGGCTCATTTTGAGAAGCATTTATTATTACCCATTCACCCACTCAAGCACATACTGTTAGTTAGGCAGAATTATCTACCACTGCAGATATGAATGAATGCTTATCTCCCCCTATTTCTTCAATCTAAGACATAAGAGCAAGCTTTGTTTATAATTGAATATTTCTTGCAGTCATTGCAACACCAAGCTACTCTGTAAGTTGCTGAAATGGTGCTC
>JAFLJL010018377.1:22500-40000 GCA_018398815.1 Conus ventricosus | reverse complement strand
CGTCACAACACGGTGAAAACGGTCACAGTTTGACATGAGTGTGCGTGCGGGATTGGAACTCGGACTCGCGCAGTGCCTGACTGCCAGCGAAATCGGGGCTGCTCAGCTACCATTGAGGTCTTCCCTCCTCCTTCTCCTCCTCCTCCTCCTCCCCTCTCCCCCCTCCCTGTGTGTGTGTGTGTGTGTGTGTGTGTGTGTGTGTTGTGTGTGTGCCCCCCCCCCCCCCCCCCCCCCCTCGCACAAAGTTTCAGTTTTAGCAAGGACGCATAATTATCTGCTTACACCATGGCTGCTGAGTTTGGAGACAACACTGCGCGCGATTTAAAGCTCATGGCTAAATGAATTATAAGGTGACTTCAGATGAGAGAAGTTAAGAAGAGAGAGCATCACGGCTACAACTTGGCAGACTGTCTGACCTGCGCGTTATGAACCCGAAACGCTGGTCAGACTTTGTATTGGGTACCTACCTACTACTCCCTACCTAACATTGTCTGTGCCACTTGTTATCATTGTCATGTGTGTGTGTGTGTGTGTGTGTGTGTGTGTGTGTCCCATACAATGATGAGGACTAGCAGTTGGTGGTTGTACTGAGTATTACTCTTTTTTCGTTTTTTGTTTTGTGTTTGTTTGTTTTGCTCGGTATACTATGCCCCTGGGCTTCTGGTGTGCCCCGCTGCCCTCCTCAAGACATTTCAATCGCCCCGATGGGTTATTTCCCTTTCATTCTATTTCCCATCGTCTCCGAGTCTCTGCGCTCTCTCTCTCTCCTCTCTCTCTCTCTCCTCTCTCTCATTTATCCTCGTAAATAAAGAATTCTCTCTCTCTCTCGCTCTCTCTCTCTCTCTCTCTCTTCTCTCTCTCTCTCTCTCTCATTTATCCTCGTAAATAAAGAATTCTCTCTCTCTCTCGCTCTCTCTCTCTCTCTCTCTCTTCTCTCTCTCAAGAGTTACGGACACGTCTTCCAACGCACGCGCAAACGTTATTTACATAAGTAGAGCGTCACAGCAAGCCGCCAAGTCATTCGAGAAAACCAAGCGGCGAGTCAACTCAGCTTTGATTGGCGCGAAACATCTGCCTTCACTGCAGCGGTTAACCCCTCCCCCGCCCCCTTTCCTCCCTCCCTCCCTCACAGGCGAGGCAGTGCCTTGAATAGGTTTCATCTCTCTCTATCTTGGTCACACGACTATCTGGGCCGCTCTGCTGTCTGCTGAGATTTATTTTTCGTCTTATCTTTTCTTTGTGCGTAGATGAGAATGATGCCGCCCTCCCCCCCCCCCCCCCCCTCCTCCCCACACACAAAACCTTTCTCGCTCTGACCCCCCCTCCTCCTCCAGCCGTCCCTCCCTTTGTTCTTATCGTGCTCCAATTCGGGATTTCATGGCCGAGTAATTTACGTCACATAGACAGCGCTTCTGGGTTAAATAACAATAGCGACAACACACACACACACACACACAGCGCAAGCGCACGCACGTACACACTACACACACAGTGCGCGCGCAGCGCGCCACACACACACCGACACACACACACACACACACACACACACACACACACACACACACACACCCCACACACACAGCGCGTGCGCACGCACGTACACCACACACACACACACACACACACACACACACACACACACACACACACCACACACACACAAGCGCACACCACACACACACACACACACACACACACCACACACACAACATACACACACAACCGCCGCAGCGAAGTGGTCACCATCGCGGATTCCCAGCTGTGGGAGGTCGTGGGTTCGATTCCCATCGGAGTCATATTCAGTTGTGGCATTTCTCGTCCAACACAGGCTCAACTACTCGGGGTCGAGTTGGGTGCGGGCTCATATTGGAAGACTTGAACCCACACAGTCGAGTTTCATCCCCTAATTAATGGATGCACCTGTGAGAGTGTTTCGCTCAAACTGCCTGACCCACACTGAAGGTGTCTGTATCTCTCGGTCCTGGTTGACGCCGGGAAAGGTTAGGAAAGGAAGCGTAGAGTTTTAGTCCTGTCATGCAGTCTCGGACCAGATTGGACCCCTGTAAGTAACATCATCGTCGTCATCATTATCATCGTCGTCGTCGTCATCGTCATCATCATCATGATCAATGTCATCGTCATCATCATCATCATTATCATCATTATCATCATCATTATCATCATCATCATTATCATCATCATCATCATCATCATCATCATCATTCTCACCATCATCATCATCATCATCATCGTCATCATCATCATCATCGTCATCATCATCATCATCTCATCAGTCATCATCATCATCATCATCATCGATCAGCATAAAAAGAAGTCTCAAAGTCAGTCATGCCCTTAGCGCTGCTCTCATGGTGACCTCTGTTTCCATGTCCTCCCCACGTCTGTGTGCTCGGTCAGTTCATGTCGAGGCCGTCGGTGTCGGCGAGCACATGGGGGCCGTCGTTGGACGGACGTAGTGGGGGTGGGGTGGGGGGGGGGGCGGAATAGCTCAGTGGTAGAGCGCCGGATCCGTAATCTTGGTGATCCTGGGGTTGCGGGTTCGACTGTCCGCCGGGCCGTTTCGGTACAGGGGGATTTTCCCCTCAGAATGAACTTTAGTTCTGACTCCATTTCCCATACAGTCCTTCGAATGAGACTATAAACCGAGGTTCCGTATGTGTATACGCAAGCATAACATCTTGCACACACGTAAAATCCCATCACCAACTTTCGGAAGAGAAGGCCAGTTTGGCCGTTGGTATGGACGACACGTTACCATGGCATGCACGCTGCGTGAGAAATAGAAAGAATGAAGGAATTAAGGTAACTGAGTGAACGATACTGAACAATATTGACTGGGTGACACGGGAAACGACTGGATGAAGCGCCAGCTGGCAGCTCTTCAGTCAGCACTACCCAGGTAGGCAGCCCGTTGTGTGAACGAGTGTGGATTGTAAAGCGCTGAGAGTCTGGTCGCTAGCCGAGGATAAGCGCTGTATAAGTATTCATAATCTGAAGAGGATCGCTAACTCACGCCGGCTCCGCGACTACACAGTCACTGTCGTCAGTTGGGGGCTCGGTTGGCAGTGGTGTCCTGTGAACAGCTGTATCGGAACAGGCACCTCTGGCAGCCACCGAGTCAACTCGACAGCAGTGCAGTGTCTCCTTTGGTGGGTTGCCTCTCGACGTTTTGATATTGGTTCTCCCCGTGGATTGGATTGCCGTTTTGACATTGGTTCTCCCCGTGGATTGGATTGCCGTTTTGATATTGGTTCTCCCGTGGATTGGATTGCCGTTTTGATATTGATTCTCCCCGTGGATTGGATTGCCGTTTTGACATTGGTTCTCCCGTGGATTGGATTGCCGTTTTGACATGGATTCTCCCCGTGGATTGGATTGGCGTGTTGACATTGGTTCCCCCGTGGATTGGATTGCCGTTTTGACATTGGTTCTCCCCGTGGATTGGATTGCCGTTTTGACTTTGGTTCTCTCCCATGGATTGGATTGCCATTTTTGACTTTGGGATTCTCCCCGTGGATTGGATTGCCGTTTTGACATTGATTCTCCCCGTGGATTGGATTGCCGTTTTGACATTGGTTCTCCCCGTGGATTGGATTGCCGTTTTAACATTGATTCTCCCCGTGGATTGCATTGCCGTTTTGACATGGATTCTCCCCGTGGATTGGATTGCCGTTTTGACGTGGATTCTCCCGTGGGTTGGATTGTTGTTTTGACGTGGATTCTCCCCGTGGATTGGATTGCCGGTGCCGGGGGCTGCGACAGGACAGCTCGGGGGTGTGACTTTTTGTGGACGGGGCCGGAATGAGGGGGGTGGGGTGGGTGGGTGGGTAAAACCGCTGGAGTGTCACAGAAGTTGAGACACACACACACACCACACACACACACACACACACACCACACACACCACACAATATATATATATATATATATATATATATATATATATATATATATACATATACATATATGTATGTATGGTCAACCAAGAGAATCAAAATTTAAAAAGAAAGTGACGTGTAATTCACCGTGCGTGTTTCAAACCCATGTTTGTGGTTGATGTGTGATTGCAGAGCCCAGCAGCTTCGTGTGCGAGGTGTGCAGCCTGACGGTGGGGTCTGCCTGGGCCTCCTGCAGCACGCCCAGAAGGAGCACGGCATGAGGATCTACAACACGCGGGCCAGCGCCGGCCCCTCCTCCCGGCCTCCTTCCCCGCCGCTGCACCCCAGCCGCCCACACCCGGAACCTGGCCCAGGGTCTGCCCGCTCACCAGCGCGCCCCCAAAGCGACGCCCTCGTCCCCGCTGCAGAACGCCGAGCGTCCACGCCCCCTCCTCCACGGGCAGCGGATCCGCCGGCTCCTTCCCGGCCGTGCTGGGCCCGTTCTTCCGTCTCCCCAGCCCCTTAAAACCGGACCTCGGAGCTGCACGTCCCCGTCGACGTGCTGGAGCAGTACCGCCTGCGCGGGCCCCACTTGCTGAGCAGCGTCGGGGTCACCATCTCGCCGACCCTGGGGGACTCGGCCATGGCTCACGCCGCCTTTGACCGCACGCGGTCCTGGCCACGCTGGACCCCCAGCAGACCTACTCCCAGCGGCTGAAGGAGCTGGCCAACCCCACGCTGTCGGCGGCTCTCCTCTCCCAGACCAACGCTCCGTTCACCATGCCGGTCCTCAAGACCCTGCAGTCCAACGCCCATGACGGCAAGGACGGCAAGGATGGGGCGGGGTCCAGAGGCGTGGTGGGGCAAGGGGAAGGGAAGGGAGGAGCGGCGGAGGAGAGGAAGGAGAAGACGTCGTCGGCGAAGGAGAAGAAACCACTCGTCCCCGCCCCCCAGGCTGGCCCCGGCCGTGTCCACGCTGGTGCCGGGCAAGCTGAAAACGTGCGAGTTCTGCCAGAAGAAGTTTCAGTTCCAGAGCAACCTGATCATCCACCGGCGGTCCCACACCGGGGAGAAACCCTTCAGGTGCTCGCTGTTGTCCGCACGCCTGCAGCCAGCAGAGCAAGCTGCAGCGCCACATGAAGACCCACTCCAACGGCACGCGCAACGCCTCGCTGACCTCCAACACCACGGCGTCCTCAGACGGCAGCACGCTGTCCACCGGCAGCTCTCCGGACAGCGCTCACCACAAGATGGACGACGCCTCGGACCTGGACGAGGAGGAGGACCTGGACATGGAGGAGGACGACGAGGAGGAGGACATGGACGAAGACTTCACGGACGGAGACTATGACAGTGATGTGGGCAAAGGTTGTGACGACGGGTTCGACCCGCTGACTGCAGAGAGCGACGGACGGTCCGACCTTCGCTCCAACAGTCAGTCTGACACCCCGGACACGGAACAAGCGCCCACGCCCACCAAACCCAGTGCCTCTGCCAGTCTGATCAGCGAAGTGATGAAGAATTCGGGCCTCAACTGTATTCAGTCGTACAACGAAGCCTTTCAGGCAGCACTCAAAGAGAACATTGGCAAGGAGAGAGCCCAGGACCTGAGCTGCAAGGAGAACGGGGAGAACGAGGAGCTGAGGGACCAGGACAGTGGCAAAGCGCAGTCTGGAGGCGACAGGTCGGTCCAGGAGGAGTCGGCAGACGCAGGCTCCCAGGAAACGAGTCTCTCGGGAGGCGTCTTCAGCCCCTCTTCGTTCGTTCCGATGTCTGCCGGCGGACTGCACCTCCAGCCAGCTCCGCGCCTTCTTCCCGGGATTCCCGCCCACCTTCTCCCTGCAGGCGGTGGAAGGGACCCTTGAGAAATGCAGCAGTAGTTCCAGCCCGGGCTGCTGGCGGCGGCCAGTGAAAGTGCCTTAAAAGTGCCTGCTGCCAGCTCCGTCGTGGCGCCGTGGCCAAGCCGGTCTCCGGGGCCGCTCTCCCTGGCCGCCAGCAACGGCAGCTCCCCCGTGTCGCGCAAGAGCGGCTCCCGCAACGACACGTGCGAGTTCTGCGGCAAGGTGTTCAAGAACTGCAGCAACCTGACGGTGCACCGCCGCTCCCACACGGGGGAGAAGCCCTACAAGTGCGAGCTGTGCACCTACGCCTGCGCCCAGTCCTCCAAGCTGACCCGCCACATGAAGACCCACGGGCGGGTGGGCAAGGACGTGTTCCGGTGCCGGTTCTGCGACATGCCTTTTCTCGTGCCCAGCACCCTGGAGAAGCACATGCGCAAGTGCGTGGAGAACCGCAACAGCGCCCGCGCCCGCCTGCTGTCGCCACCGTGAGAGGAGGGGAGAGGAGGAGGAGGACGGCAAGCTGGTGGTGGACCCGGACAGCGGCAGCCAGAGCTCCCCGGCCCCCAGCATGCCCACCCTGTCCGCCCAGCTCCAGCGCCAGGTCTCCGACGGCAAGGGGCCGCTGGACGGCGTGCAAGGCGAGAGCCCCTGTCCCCCCACCAGTCTCCCGTCACCGTGCCCAGTCCGGCCGTCGTGAAGGCGTCCACGGAGTCCGGCGGGCAGGAGGATCTTCAGGCTCTCTCTGCAGGCTTGACCGCAGTGGTGCCTGCAGGCGCTGAAGACGGCGCTGGCGGGAGTTTCCGCCATCATCACCATCTTGTTCACCCGCGCCAGGATTCTTCTAGCTCGGGTGGCGCCTTTTTTCTTTTCAGAATGGAGCATAATCTTTGAAGAAGGAACCAAGGGAGAGCACGTGGAGGACGGTAGCACCAAAACTGGCTGCCTTGTGATCCGTCATCGTTCTGAGTCTGTTCTATGGGGGAAAGGAGCGCGGGGGGGTTGGGGGGGGAGTGCTCGTGGCGTGCTGTGCTCTGTTGCGGTCCTCCAGTTGATATTCTGTGCACCCTCAACACAGTTCCATTGAAGGTGAGGTGGTGACTTACCTGTGAGAAAAAAAAAGTTCCTGGCTTTATATATATAAATCATGACATCAGGTTGTGTTCCCAGCATGGAAAAACAAAACAACTAAAGAGGATATCACGCAGTTTCACAGTGTTGGCCATTGACCAAAAAAAAAAGAAAAGAAAAAGAAAAAATCACGCGCACACGAAAGAGAAATGCAGTGCATAAAAAGTCTGCATTTAGTTAGGGGAGGTGGGGGGGGGGGGGGGGAGAGGGGACTCCTAACTGTCAAGAGAAACACAACAACAACAACAACAACAAAATCGCATCTTTTATGAAACTGTCAGTAACAAGTGTATACAAACGACATGGTTTACCTCACTGTGGTGTTCATGATGAAGTTGTCTGTATTGTGTTTGGTGGGTCTGACTGTGGTTGCCCTCGTGTCGCCAAGTGACCAGCCAGAGAAAGAAACCTGGGATTATGTTCATACCGTGCCATTGGAGGAGTACCTGTTCAACACAGCAGTACAGCGGAGCATCCAGGGAAATGGTTGTGGCATGAAGTTTGTTTTTTTTCTTTCTTTTTTTCTCTCTCTCAGCATATTATTATGACGACCATTATGTCCCGTACAAGAACCTCGCATGCTCACGATGTAATCCGTACCTTTTGTAGTTCTGGACCTTTGAAAAAAAAAAAGAAAGAAAAGAAAAAAAAATGACTGAATGCCAGAGCGAACAAAAAAAAAAAAAATCGGAAGCAGTCTGCTGTCCGTCGCGTATGTGAGCTGTGTGTGTGTGTGTGTGTGTCGTCGCCAGAGTAGTGGGGTGGGTGAGTGTGTACAGACAGACTGGCAGCAACTCAGCTGGTGCAAAAATATGCAGTGCCCTTAACTCTCAACGCAACTACCGACTCGCTCTATCCTGCTCCTCCTCCTCATCGCTCCAGCGCGCGCGGGCTTTTTTTTTTTTTTTTTTTTTTTTTTTTTTAATTACCGGCCGCACGTTTTTTGTTTTTTTTTATTACGGCCGCGTGCATCTTCTCGTACTCTCTTCTTGCTTTGAGAACTCCGCTGTTATAGATTTTTTTTTTTTTTAATTAACGGACACGTTGACACTTTTTTTTTTTTTTTTTCTTCTCTCCTCGGGGTCAATTTTGTCAATAACGATTCTATATTATAGAACCATTGACAGGTCAGTGTTTGTGTGCCATATATTCTGCCATATCTTGTGTGTGTGGGACGCCTCTTCAGTGTCGAGAGGAGAAGAGACGAGACCCGAGAGAGAAATGAAACGTGTGCTTCAACGACTTGGTGGCGCGCGCCGTGTTCTACGTGTGTCGATTCCCAGAATGCGTGGACAGTTTGAGCAATGATTATATTGATGATGATGATTTGATGCTTCCCTAAGAGCCTAACGATACTGCGTCGATTGTAGTATTAATTACCATGATTAGGACTGAAGGCATGCTAGGAGTATGTGGTGGTGTGTGTGGTGGGTTGGGGTGGGGGGTGTGTATGTGTGTGTGTGTGTGTGTGTGTGTGTGTGTGTGTGTGTGTGTGTGTGCGAGAGAGAGAGAGAGAGAGAGAGAGAGAGGACATTCACAAGGAATTCGTTCTGGAAATCGACATTCTAGAATAACCCCCCCCCCCCCCCCCCCATAACCCCTCCCTTCCAATACCTTTTCACCCACTCCCATTATGAGTTGGCGTGTCGTTGTATTTTTCAGAGACAGCAGTACATTGTGTGATTTGCCATAGACTCTAGTTTCCTTCGTCTCCGTCTGCTTCTCTTTTTTTTTTTTTTTTTTTTTTTTTTTTCGATTTTGTATTTTTTTTTTTTTCGATTTTGGTTTGATACTGATGAAGTGCGCCGCTCCGTGGAAGTAGGACTTATGGCTTGTTCCCCTCAATGACTTGGAGAGAGAGAGAGAGAGAGAGAGAGAGAGAGAGAGAGAGAGAGAGAGAGGCGTCAGATCCTAGAAATACACTGTGGCACTCCGCAAAGCAAAGCGCCATGTTGTTTTGTTTTTGTTTGTTTTTTGTTTGTTCGAAGTTTGTCACTGTTAGAAGATGGGGTTTTTCTCTCTCTCTCTCTCTCTCTCTCTCTCTCTCTCTCTCTCCCCTCTCTCTCTCTCTCTCTCTCTCTCTCTCTCGATTGAGAAGTTAGTCATTGAAATCGTGTATAATCAATTAAACCGTGTAGGTCAGCTTTGTTGAGTGTTGTTGAGAGACTTGCCTATTAGTGGGACTGTTACTATTAAAAACAAACAACAACAACAACAACAACACAAAAACCCCGATCAAATGGATGAAAGCTCTTCACTGCTCTAGAAACAGCCCGAGAAAACAGATTATTTTCCTGATGCTAGCATCGTCCTAGGAATTCACCTTGGAGGGGACTTTCCTGAAGAGTGGAAGTGTCTGAGGAGGAGAAGGAGCAAGAAGAGGGAGGGAGGGGTAAAAGAGGAGTGCTCTGCCCTTTTGCATTTCGAAGTATGACCGTTCAGTTAGGCAGAATTAACGGCGCCTTTGTAAAATGGGCGACACTGAAACTTCAAATAACCAGAGCTCTCCTTCGTAGACGCTTCGTCTGCATTCCTTCTCTTTCATTCGCATCAACAGCAGTTTGATGTGTATATTTTCTTTAAGGAATGACTTTTGAAACGCTCTTCAGTCAGCGGAACGAATAAGCACGCACCTTTGTGGTTATTGCTAGTTTGTTGAGATTGCGTGTCATGGAACTTAAAAAACGCCAAGTGAAAAATGAAGCCTTTAGAGAAGTGGCTACGTCAATCACAGTGAGACTTGTGAATTGGTCCGAGTAGCGAGCGCCAAGCTGTGGTGACTAATGGACCGTGATGACAGTGACTCCCTAAAAAAAGCCCCCCCTCCACCCCACCCCCCCCACCCCCCCCCCCCCCACGTGAAGTTCCATCCACAGGTTTAGTCATTTTGACGTCGAGAATTCGCTCGGCAAGTCCAGGCATAGGATTTTTCTAATTTGCAAATAAGAACTTTTGCCGGTGGGGGGAAAATAAATGAACAGTGAAAACGTCAAATACATACTCCCTCAGTGAATATTCCCTCACTTTAAGTACCCCTGAAGTATTTCTTTCCCTTCTCTGTCCGTATCAGTCACTCGTCAGTTTCTGTCTTTTCTCTTTAAAACCCATGTTTCCTTTTTTCTTTTCTTTTTTTTTTTTTCTTTTTGCCCCCAGCAAACCATTTCTGGAATCGTTACTCAGAAAAATTTCTGGATCATTATTCAGAAGTTCCAATCAGTAAGGGGTTTTGTTTTTGTTTTTCAGCTAGGAATTCTTCTGTTGCTTAAGTTTGCGTGCGACTGGCGAGGTCAACTTTTGTACTCGACAGTACATTGTATGATTAACGAACGGACACGGACAACGTGATTTCTTGTTCGTACGGTGGAAGATTGAGCAGCATATTAGTCTAGTGTTTGTTTGGCGGTGAAATAGTTTCGAGTTCAAGTTCGTCGTTATCGTCACAATACTCAAGATGTGTATTGTTGTTGTTGTTGTGTGGATGTGCATTTTTTTTTTTTCAAAACAGACATTGATTTAGCCATAAAATGATTTCTGAGCGCTGTGCTAGTATTGTGTATATCTTATGTTTAACGTGCATGATCTAATCAGACAGTGAGCTTCACATGAATTTTACGGTAAGACCGTTAGTGCATTAGTTCGTCATCCGTTCAGCTGTATTGGTTTTCAGTCGCCGCCTACGACAGGCGGTTATAATCGGTATTTGGAGCTGCATTTTGATTGTTGTTTTTTTTTTTTTGTTTGTGTATGCTAAGCCTTTGTTCCTTCTTGTAAGTCCCAAGACATGTATGCAAGATCTTGTTGAAGATAGCTTGCGACTTTTACGCACTGGAGCGAACGTGCTCGCTGCAAAGCATTATTGTACGACGCGCTGTCCAAGAAAAGAAAATGGCGTAAGAATGACAACTGTAGTCTTTTTCACTGTTGTTTGACACAAGAAGGGCTTATTATTAATTAAGAGGCGGAGTCTGTTAGGACAACGTTCTGACGCTTTTTGGTCTTTCCTGGTTAAGTTTGCTGTTCGCGAGGATTTGAACAGTGTGTGTGTGTGTGTGTGTGTGTGTGTGTGTGTGTGTGTGTGTGTGTGTGTGTGCGCGGTTTCGTGGGTGTATGTATGTGTGCCTTTGTGTGTGTGTGTGTGTGTGTGTGTGTGTGTGTGTGTGTGTGTGTGTGTGTGTGCTGTGATTTGGTCTACTGTAACCTCCATAGACAATTAATCAGAATGAACCTATGAGGCACGACGAAGAGTGTTGTTTTTGTTGGATCGGAAGAACTTGATAGATGATGGTATGGAGAGCATGAGTCTCGGCACCATCCGATCGGCTATGCCCCAGACAGAAGTGCACCAGTGGCGTGTGCCCTGGAAAGGTGTGCACCAGTGGCGTGTGCCCCGGAAAGGTGTGCACCAGTGGCGTGTGCCCTGGAAAGATGTGCATCAGTGGTGTGTGCCCTGGAAAGATGTGCATCAGTGGCGTGTGCCCTGGAAAGGTGTGCACCAGTTGGTGTGTGCCCTGGAAAGGATGTGCATCAGTGGTGTGTGCCCTGGAAAGATGTGCACCAGTGGCGTGTCCCTGGAAAGGTGTGCACCAGTGGTGTGTGCCCTGGAAAGATGTGCACCAGTGGCGTGTGCCCTGGAAAGGTGTGCACCAGTGGTGTGTGCCCTGGAAAGATGTGCATCAGTGGCTGTGCCCTGGAAAGGTGTGCACCAGTGGGGGTGTGCCCTGGAAAGGTGTGCACCAGTGGTGTGTGCCCTGGAAAGTGTGCATCAGTGGCGTGTGCCCTGGAAAGGTGTGCACCATGGGGTGTGCCCTGGATAGGTGTGCTCCAGTGGTGTGTGCCCTGGAAAGATGTGCATGCAGTTGGTGTGTGCCCTGGGAAAAGGTGTGCCATCAGTGTGTGTGGGCCCCGGAAAGGTGTGCACCAGTGGTGTGTGCCCTGGAAAGGTGTGCACCAGTGGTGTGTGCCCTGGAAAGGGTGCATCAGTGGAGTGTGCCCTGGAAGTGCACTATATAGTGGTTGTGCCCTGGGAAAGGTGTGCATCAGTGCGTGTGCCCTGGAAAGGTGTGCACTATATAGTGGTGTGCGCCCTGGAAAGGTGTGCACCATGGTGTGTGCCCTGAAAGGTTGCATCATGGCGTGTCCTGGAAAGGTGTGCACTATAATTCTGTGTGCCCTGGAAGGTGTGCATCGTGGGGTGCCCTGGAAGGTGTGAACTATATAGTGGTGTGTGCCCTGGAAAGAGTGCACCAGTGATGTGTGCCCTGGAAAGGTGTGCACCAGTGGGGTGTGCCCTGGAAGGATGTGTACATGGGGTGTACCTGGAAGATGTGCGACAGTGGCGTGTGCCCTGGGAAGATGTGCGCCAGCGTGTGCCTGAAAGATGTGCACTAGTGGGGTGTGTGCCCTGGAAAGATGTGCACTAGTTGGTGTGTGCCCTGGAAAGATGTGCACTAGTGGGTGTGTGCCCTGGAAAGATGTGCGCCAGTGGCGTGTGCCCTGGAAAGATGTGCACTAGTGGGCATGTGCCCTGGAAGTATGTGCACTGGTGTGGTGGTGTGCCCTGGAAAGATGTGCGCCAGTGCGTGTGCCCTGGAAGATGTGCACTAGTGGGCGTGTGCCCTGGAAAGATGTCACTGGTGGGTGTGGCCCTGGAAAGATGTGCATCAGTGGCGTTTGCCCTGGAAAGATGTGCACCAGTGGTGTGTGCCCTGGAAAGATGTGCGCCAGTGGCGTGTGCCCTGGACAAATTTTGCACCGTAGGCTTGTGTCTTTGAGAGATGAGCGCCATTGGCCTGTGCCCTTGGAGAGATGTGCATTGCTGGAGATGTATACCATTGGCGTATGTGTTCTTTGAGAGACGCGCGGCACTGGTGTGTGCTCTTCAGAGATGTGCGCCATTGTCGCGCGCCCGCTAGAGATGCACACGCCATTGAGAAAGGTGCCCCCATTTGCATGTGCCCTTGACGATGTTGGCCATTGTTGAGGTGAAGGAGGGGGGGGGGGGGGAAGGGGGGAGTTCTCGCACTGTCATTACACTTCTCGCGATTTGTTACCTTCATTTTGCTAAAGAATTACAAATGCCTCTTTTTTTTTTCCCTCATCCGCCCCCCTCCCCCACCACCCCCACCATCTCCCACTCTCCTACCCTTTTCTCCAAGAAATGATGCATGTCTCGTTGTGTTATGAAATTTATTTATATATCTTTGCACAACTTAACGAAAGTGGTTACTCCTCATCTCTCCCCCCCCCCCCCCCTCCCTCCCCCCTCCCCTCCCGCCACTTATCCCCTACCTATGTGTGTACAGTAGGTTTTGGTGCTCACAAGAATGATGGTTTTGTGTGTGTGTGTGTGGTGTGTGTGTGTGTGTGTGTGTTGTGTGGTGGTGCGCGCGCGCGCGTGCGTGTGTATGCATGTGTGCAACTTTTTTTTTCTCTCGAGAGTTTGTATGACAACCTTACCTGCATAGTGCCATAGTGCCTCTCTCTTTTTGCCCTGGGGCGGAGCTTGTGTGTGAACTTGAGCAGACGAACCTGCTCTGTGGTGAGATTACTTTTTGTTTGTTTGTTGGGTTTTCTTTCTTTTTTTCTTCCCAAATGAACTGATTCATTACAAACGCATGATGTTGTTCTTTTGTTGACGGGGAAGACAGAAGTATTTTTCATGTGTAAATACCAATTTTTTGTCTGATTATTATTCTTCCCCCCACCCCCCCCCCCCCCCCCCCCTGTTCTCCGTGTCTATTTGTATCATTTCCTTTTTGTACATAACCCTGGCGTGAATCTTCATGTACCCTTTGCCGCAAGCTTCGATTGATTTTTTTTTTTTTTCCTTTTTTTTTTAACTCTTGATAATATCTAGCCTTAGATTTAGAAAAGGATGTTTTATTATATGCCACATAATGTGCCATTTGCATTTTTTAAGAGGATTTGGAGACATGTTCAAACTTTTTTCCTCCTTTTTGTGTGTGTGTGTGTGTGTGTGTGTGTGTTTTCCCCCCCGTCGTTCTCTGTTATGTTTACACCGTTCATGATTTGATGTGTAACGTGCATTATCCGTTTGTTTGTTTGTTTGTTTTTTTCTCAGTGAGCAGTGGATTTGATGCAAACAGCTTTGTTTAGGTGTCTAATTTGTTTTGCCATGTGTAACTGTAACCCCACCCCCACCCCCCACCCCCCTTCTTATCCCTGCTTATCCCCTCCCCCTCCTGCACCCCCTCCCCATCCCCTCCTCTCCCTCTTCCTCCTTCCCCCCCCCCCCCCCCCCACCCGCTATCTGAGCTATGCGCGGACCCTAACAAATCCCGTTGTCCCAAAGACACAACAAATACCCGTATCTATCTTGAATCGCCTTCGTTCGCTTTGGATTTGAACCGCGTGGAGAACCGAGCCCACTGATGATAGTACGGATGACAGAAATATATTAAACGGGAATCTTGTTGAAACATGCAAGATGATGTTTTATTTAATTTATTTTTGTTTTTTGTTTTGTGGTAGAGCTTGTGAGGGGATAAAAGAGGGGAGAGGGGGGGGGGGCGCAAACAGTGTGATTTAATTATGAATTACATAGTTGTCTGTAGTAGTGCTCGTTTAAAAAGGGGGACACACTATTAGTAAAAGACTGTATTTTGAAAAGATTTGTGACACCGAGTCCACTAATTCCTCAGCCGCTCCCTTCCCCCTCCCCCCACTCGACCCCCACCCCCACGCTGGCCACTACATTTGTACTCTTTGCCGACCTGTAGTCTACGTTGCCGACCTATACGTTAGCGACGCGTAGTCTACGTTGCCGACCTGTAGTTGCAATTGCCGACGAGTGTAGTCTAACGTTGCCGACCTGTCGGCTGCATTGCCGACCTGTAGGCTGCATTGCCGACCTGTAGGTTGCATTGCCGACGAGTGTAGTCTACGTTGCCGACCTGTCGGCTGCATTGCCGACCTGTAGGCTGCATTGCCGACCTGTAGTTGCATTGCCGACGAGTGTAGTCTACGTTGCCGACCTGTAGGTTGCATTGCCGTCACTGTAGTCTACGTTGCCGACCTGTAGGTTGCATTGCCGACGAGTGTAGTCTACGTTGCCGACCTGTCGCTGCATTGCCGACCTGTAGGTTGCATTGCCGACACTGTAGTCTACGTTGCCGACGAATTTTAGGTTGCATTGCCGACGAGTGTAGTCTACGTTGCCGACCTGTAGTTGCATTGCCGACGAGTGTAGTCTGCGTTGCCGACCTGTAGGTTGCATTGCCGACCTCATAGTCTACGTTGCCGACCTGTAGGCTGCATTGCCGACAAGCGTAGTCTACGTTGCCGACCTGTAGGTTGCATTGCCGACAAGCGTAGTCTACGTTGCCGACGTGTAGGTTGCATTGCCGACGCATAGTCAACGTTGCTGACCTGTAGGCTGCTTTGCCGACCTCATAGTCTACGTTGCCGACCTGTAGGCTGCATTGCCGACGCTGTAGTCTACGTTGCCGACCTGTAGGCTGCATTGCCGACCTCATAGTCTACGTTGCTGACCTGTAGGCTGCATTGCCGACCTCATAGTCTAACGTTGCTGACCTGTAGGCTGCATTGCCGACCTCATAGTCTACGTTGCCGACCTGTAGTTGCATTGCCGACGCTGTAGTCTACGTTGCCGACCTGTGGGCTGCATTGCCGACCTCATAGTCTACGTTGCCGACCTGTAGGCTGCATTGCCGACGCTGTAGTCTACGATGCCGACCTGTAGGCGGCATTGCCGACCTCATAGTCAACGTTGCTGACCTGTAGGCTGCATTGCCGACAAGCGTAGTCTACGTTGCCGACCTGTAGGTTGCATTGCCGACGCGTATCTACGTTGCCGACCTGTAGGCTGCATTGCCGACACGTAGTGTATGTCGCCGACCTATACGTTAGCGATGCGTAGTCTACGTTGCTGACCTGTAGGTTGCATTGTCGACGCGTAGTCTACGTTGCCGACCTGTAGGCTGAATTGCCGACGAGTGTAGTCTAGTTGCCGACCTGTAGGTTGCATTGCCGACCCTGTAGTCTACGTTGCCGACCTGTAGGTTGCATTGCCGACGAGTGTAGTCTCTGTCATTGCCGACCTGTAGGTTGCATTGCCGACGAGTGTAGTCTCTGTCATTGCCGACCTGTAGTCTGTTTATTGCCGACCTGTAGTCTTTATGCCGCCTGTTCTGTTATTGCCGACCTGTAGTCTGTTTATTGCCGACCTTGACTTATTCCGACCTGTAGCTGTTTATTGCCGACCTGTAGCTGTTTATTGCCGACCTGTAGACTGTTTATTGCCGACCTGTAGACTGCATTGCCGACCTGTTAGACTGCATTGCCGACGCTGTAGTTTACGTTGCCGACATGTAGGTTGCATTGCCGACGAGTGTAGTCTCTGTCATTGCCGACCTGTAGGTTGCATTGCCGACCTGTAGTCTGTTTATGGCCGACCTTGTAGTCTGTTTATGGCCGACCTTGTCTGTTTGTGGCCGACCTGTTGTCCTCTGTGTATGGCCGACCTTGTCTGTTTGTGGCCGACCGTGTTGTCGTCTGCACTTTGCCGATCTTCATGTCGTCTGCAGTCTCTGGCCAGTCGGCGTTGTCTGCTAAAACGAAACGTTGGAGGGTGGGGGGGGGGGGGGGGGGGGGGGGGGGGCGTGGAGAGGGGTGTTCACAGTTCCTTTTATGACCCTCTCTGAAGTGCCATACCATATACCCAGTACCCGCCGTCGCATGCCATTCTCCCTCCCTCCCCGTTGGTGCCATCGTCTGTCTGACGTCTCTTTTTTTTTTCCCCTGTCTTCCCCGCTAAAGCGTAGCTGTTTTAAACAAGGTGTGGGCTTTTTTGTTTGTTTGTAAGGGGTGGGGGTGGGGGGGGGGGGTAGGAGTGGATTTGTTTTGTTTGTTTGTTGTTGTTGTTTTGTTTCTCCTCAAACCAAAACTTTTAATTACGTTGCCATGATCTTTGTCTTCGTCGGTTGTTGTTGTTGGTGTTGTGTGTTGTTTGTTTGTTTGTTTGTTTGTTTGTTTGTTTGTTTGTCATCACCACCTTTAGTTTTCAGTGCAACGAAAATGGCCATTTTGAGATAGAAAACTATGTCCGAAGCAGCCGCGGTCAGCGGGTTCGTTTAGGCCCTGACCCATGTGCATGTTCACGTGAGCGGGGTTGCACGTGCGCTCTCGCTCACATTGATTGTTTTTTTTTTTTATGATTCTACTTTATGGTTCTGCTTTTTTAACTCGCAAAAACCTCCCGCATGGTGCGCACGTACACACACATACACTCTCTCACTCGCTCACACACACACACACACACACACACACACAGTGTTCAGACCCGTCACATGGGTATCTGTGTGACTGACGGATTCTTTTTTCTTCCAGTTTTCACTGGCTGGCGACATAAGGCTGAAGACAAACTAAACAACAAACAACAACAGTCTGATCAGATGCACGTTTGACGTCGCGTGTATATTGTGCGTGCATATGAATGGATTAAATCTTTAAACATTCACTTGCTTCTTCACTAACTTAACCTCGACCAACCCCCCCCCCCTCCACCCCCGTCCCCCAATCTGTCCCCCACGCCCCACTCCTACCCGTGACCCCCCGCCCCCTCCCCCCCCCCCCCCCCCCTCACCCCATATC
>JAFLJL010018377.1:0-15000 GCA_018398815.1 Conus ventricosus | reverse complement strand
CCAGTTGTTTCCCTTCCATGCACCCCACTTTGTCACGTCCTCTGATAGGTACAGGACATCTGTACGCCATTTGTCATGTCCCCCTGATAGGTACAGGGACATCTGTACCGCCATTTGTAACGTCCTCTGATAGGTACAGGACATCTGTACCGCCATTTGTCACGTCCTCTGATAGTTACAGGACATCTGTACCGCCAGTTGTAACGTCCTCTGATAGGTACAGGACATCTGTACCGCCATTTGTCACGTCCTCTAATAGGTACAGGACATCTGTACCGCCAGTTGTAACGTCCTCTGATAGGTACAGGACATCTGTACCGCCATTTGTCACGTCCTCTGATAGGTACAGGACATCTGTACCGCTATTTTTGTCACGTCCTCTGATAGTACAGGACATCTGTACCGCCATTTGTCACGTCCTCTGATAGGTACAGGACATCTGTACCGCCATTTGGTTTCCCTTCCATGCACCATACTTTGTTTACGTCCTCTGAGGACATCTGTACCGCCATTTGTCACGTCCTCTGATAGGTACAGGACATCTGAACCGCCGTTTGTAAGTCCTCTGATAGGTTACAGGATATCTGTACCGCCATTTGTCACGTCCTCTGATAGGTACAGGACATCTGTACCGCCGTTTGTCACGTCCTCTGATAGGTACAGGACATCTGTACCGCCATTTGTCACGTCCTCTGATAGGTACAGGACATCTGTACCGCCAGTTGTAACGTCCTCTGATAGGTACAGGACATCTGTACCGCCATTTGTCACGTCCTCTGATAGTACAGGGCATCTGTAAACCCCCATTTGTCACGTCCTCTGATAGGTACAGGACATCTGTACCGCCATTTGTCACGTCCTCTGATAGGTACAGGAAATCTGTACCGCCATTGTCACGTCCTCTGATAGGTACAGGACATCTGTACCGCCATTTGTCACGTCCTCTGATAAGTACAGGACATCTGTACCGCCGTTTGTGCACCATACTTTGTCACGTCCTCTGATAGGTACAGGACATCTGTACCGCCGTTTGTGCACCATACTTTGTCACGTCCTCTGATAGGTACAGGACATCTGTACCGCCGTTTGTGCACCATACTTTGTCACGTCCTCTGATAGGTACAGGACATCTGTACCGCCGTTTGTGCACCATACTTTGTCACGTCCTCTGATAGGTACAGGACATCTGTTTCCGCCAGTTGTAACGTCCCCCTAATAGGTACAGGACATCTGTACCGCCATTTGTCACGTCCTCTGATAGATACAGGACATCTGTACCGCCATTTGTCACGTCCTCTGATAGATACAGGACATCTGTACCGCCATTTGTCACGTCCTCTGATAGGTACAGGACATCTGTACCGCCATTTGTCACGTCCTCTGATAGGTACAGGACATCTGTACCGCCGTTTGTAAACGTCCTCTGATAGGTACAGGACATCTGTACCGCCATTTGTCACGTCCTCTGATAGGTACAGGACATCTGTACCCCCGTTTGTAACGTCCTGTGATAGGTACAGGACATCTGTACCGCCATTTGTCACGTCCTCTGATAGGTACAGGACATCTGTACCGCCATTTGTCACGTCCTCTGATAGGTACAGGACATCTGTACCGCCGTTTGTAACGTCCTCTGATAGTACAGGACATCTGTACCGCCATTTTGGTTTCCCTTCCATGCACCATACTTTGTAACGTCCCCTGATAGGTACAGGACATCTGTACCGCCATTTGTCACGTCCTCTGATAGGTACAGGACATCTGTACCGCCATTTGTCACGTCCTCTGATAGGTACAGGACATCTGTAAACCGCCATTTGGTTTCCCTTCCATGCACCCCACTTTGTCACGTCCTCTGATAGGTAAGTCATTCTGTGCGCCATTCATACTGCTGACAAGCGGGGTCAGTAGGTCTCCGTGTGACCCGTATCTGTCAGCAACACACACACACACACACACACACACACACACACACACACACACACACACACACACACACACACACACACACACACATACACACACACCCCACACACACACACACTGACTGACTGAAACCATTTACTGTCAGATTAACATAGTGTTGTACTCACTCTCTCTCACACACACACACACACACACACACACACACCACACACACACACACACACACACACACACACACACAAGAAGTTTTAAAGAAGAAGAAGATTTAAATTCAAAGAAGAAAAAGAATACAAGATTTTTTTTATAAAGTGTTGTGATGACAGATGACGAGCACCACGAATTTCAGGCCTGATAGAGGAAACGCGTGGACAGTGCTGGTGGTGATGACTGCGCTTTTTAAAGGTGCACCAACCACCCCCAGTTTCCCGTCCCACAGATGGCATTGCTGATAAAGGGTCAACGGAGGCCCGAGTCCAGAGTTTGAGCCCCGGCCCCAAACCGTACACGATACTCGAGTAACTTCAAAGTTCAGTAGCTTCACAGGATCAACTCCGCGAAACAAACCTCCGTGGGTAGTCCAGTCCTTTAGACAACTGTCTGGATCTAAGGCGCTGCAAGTTTATTTTGGGTTTTTTGGTGCTTTTAATGGGCTTCCGATCCCCAAGAAAACCACATGCTTCTGTTGTGTTTAACTCGCTCATCCTTGTGCCCCCCAAAACCATCCCCACATATTTGGTTAAAAAAACAACAAACCCCAAAAAAAAATAAAAATACACACTTTCAACCAGCGGGCCATTTCCCCCGATTTTTAATGCTTTTCCCTTTTAAATGACCCCTACCAGGACCCCGAACCGTACTTGAACGAAACACCCCGATGGGGCGGTGCGTGTGGACGATGCCGCCCCACGAGACAGAGACACCGAGAAAATACCGCGACACGAACCCCACGAGACAGGACACACAGACGAGAACGCGGACAGAGACACAGAACAAAACCCCGGGGTGATTCGTGTCCACAACACAGGTGTTGATTGGGTGTCGTGTACAGATTTAAAGCCCAAAACATGCGTCGTTTTAGCGCGCGCTTCGAGAACGATTAGAACCCTGATCTGTACAGGGTTTTCTGCTCTTGAAAGCACTTATGTGGTTTCGCCCTTATTGGGTATTTCCCAAGTGTGACAAAGAAAAGTTGTGCAATCGGCACGTTTTTGATAAAAATTTTTTGGCATCAAATCTGTTGCGCAACCGTGTAGGCACAAAAACACGCGACATAGCCGTAATCGGACAACCCCAAAAATTCTCGAATCTGCTGCTGCGCGCCTGCTTTGATGTATGTCCTAGCGAACGAACATTACCAGAAGCCCTGACGATGCTTGTTCTGGTTGTGGGCCAAGCTACATGTTTAATTCGAGAAAGGAGACGGACAGAGAGAGAGAGAGAGAGAGAGAGAGAGAGGAGAGGAGAGAAGAGAGAGGGGGGGAGGAGAGAGAAGAGAGAGAGAGAGAGAGGAGAGAGAGAGAGAGAGAGAGAGAGGAGAGAGAGAGGAGAGAGATCAAAATTCACATTTTGTTTGCCTGTGATTTAAACGAAAGCAAACCGGTTTGGTTGCGGACCCCGCGAGAGAAGGAAAAGACGTGATCCCACCTGTTAACGATTCTCCCTGTCCAAGACTGCCGCTCTGATTATTGCCAGAGCAGCGGCACATTTCCTCACAACCTCTCCAGGTGTGCCAGGCCCTGCTGCCGGAGCGACCACGCCCTCCTCTGGGAAAGGAAGCTGACGCCATTTGCGCAAATTCTATTTTATGTCTTTGTTCGTTTGGGGGGGGGGGGGAGGTGTTGTTTGTTTGGGTTTTTGTTTGTTTTTTTGGTTTGTTTGGGTTTTTGAGGTTATTTTTTTTTCTATATATTACAGTTGGCATCAAATTGTCATGCTGGTATCACGTTACCCCCTGGTGATGTTGGCATTGTTTACACAAAACGAATACGATGTATCGTTGACAACGGGAATCAGCAGCGTACAAGGAAATTAACTCGTCAGTGTGTTCTTAGTTTGTCGCACGCCCGTCCCCAAAAAAGCAATGAACAGATTCCCGTAAATTCTGTCTCTTTATGCCTGTCTGTCTGTCTGTCTCCTCTCTCTCTCTCTCTCTCTCTCCCCTCTCTCTCTCTCTCTCTCTCTCTCTCTCTCTCTCCCCTCTCTCTTCTCTCTCTTTCTCTCTCCGAGCAACAAACGCTTCTGGGAATAAAACACGCTTTATAGATAATTTCCCTAAACTTGTTATGTGCGCCACACTTCATCTGGCGATAAATCGCTTCTTACACACTGGCGGTCCGCTCCTTGACTGTTTGGGGGGTGGCTGTCTGGTTAAGTACGGCCCTTCACACTTAGTCGCGTTCGACTCCTGGCTTCTGTTGCTGCTCAACGCCAACTGGGGGAAACTTGAGGACAGCCTTTTCCTAAAGGGGGAATGCTACTTATACTGAAGGACACACAGTATACTCGTAAGCAGATGTGGAAGAAGAGGTATGCATGTTGATCCGCCATATTTTGGAATAGCTTTTTTTAATTGTGTGTGGTGTGTGTGTGTGTGTGTGTGTGTGTGTGTGTGTGTGTGTGTGTGTGTGTGTGTGGGGTGTTGTGTGTGTGTGTGGTGTGTGTGTGTGTGTGTTGTGCGTGCGTGTGTGTGTGTGTTGTGTGTGTGTGTGTGTGTGTGTGTGTGTGTGTGTGGGGTTTTGTGTGTGTGTGTGTGTATGTGTGTGTGTGTGTGTGTGTGTGTGTGTGTGTGTGTGTTGTAGGAAGGAATTCTGTTTTACGTCTCGTCACACATATAGGGTGATTGCAGACGTCTAAATAACATATTGTTTTCAATTTTAGACTATTATCATAAAAGAAAAGAGGACGATGTGGTTACATGGAATAAAAAAAAGGATAGATGAATTGTAGGACAGTAACTATGAAAAAAATTTGATAAAAATAACTAAAAAAAATCTAACTTACGATTATGATTATAAAATGTTCCTTTAAAGGACTTCCCAAAGGTTACTCGTTAATTTAACAAGGAAACAACTGGCAACGAATCAAAAAGTCAAACACATTAACATGCCCAGTGTCAGCACTTGGTATAACACCATTCAAAAAGGGTTTCGTTAGTTCACAATCAAAAATCACATGTTGAACGAAAGCCCCCCACGAACGCATTTAACAGTCTGGCAATACTTTTTGTAGGGAATTCATAAAGTCTAAAAGTCGGGTAAAACCGGGTCGGAAAATCGACACAAATTTTAGGGGTTGCTGCGGGGTTTTTTGATGGGGAAACGTTTGACCCCAGAAACCCCCTCTCGTTATATGACTAATTTCCTTGTATGATAAAGGACAATAAAACCTTAATATACCAAAAAATTCTTTGCTCCCTTTTTGCTGCTCTATCTGCGACATTAAAAACAAAAGGGGGTGTGCGATGGAACCCAAAAAAAATACAACATTATCCCTTTCAGTAAAGACGTGCAACATGTATTAAACTCAATAATAATTCCTCTCTTTGTGTATTTTCAAAACAATACAAACTTTTTATACTGACGGAAAATCAACAAAAACAGGATATTAAATTTGAGCTGGCAGGGAAATTAAAAATTTAATGCCATCGGACAAAACTATTTCGCTGAAATAGGAATGACCCTTCCCTAAAAATATGTTTTTTTCAGCTTTGAAATTTGGGAAATTCAAACCCAGACCCCGCCTACCATCATCAAGAACTGAGCCGTCGTGTATATTTCAAATAGTTAGAAAAACTTTTTTTCCTGTAATTTTTGATAGATTGCTAAAAAAAATGCGGCGAAATGTTTTATTTAGATCAAAAGAAAAAAGTTAACTGTTATTCCGTTAGTTCCCAAAGGGGGTACCGGGGAACCGTACGCGAGGGCTACCCATGGGGCCCATCTTTGATGAATAAAACGTCTAAAACTATAAACGAAGCGTCTCTAAATTTGAATTTTTCTGTGTTTTTTCGGAAAAATCAATGTCGGATCGTTATTTAACTTTCAAGGTCGTCCACCCAACCCTTCACTACATATTTTACAGAACTTATTTTCCTTTCTTCATAAAGTGAAAAAAGGCCTGCATCTTATAATTAAAGGGACTTAGTGTGCACAGGTCACCCGGGGCCCAAACTTTCAGCTTTTGTCTTTTTTTTTTGAAGTTTTTTTTAAATGCGATCGCGAAGCAGAAAAGAATATTTCCTGTCCGAAGTCTTTTGATCGTCAAGACGGTTGCTAAAGCAACAAACTTTAGGATCTGCCCCCCATGGAGAATGACTGCAATTTTTAAAAAATTTAAAAATTTTTTTAACTGCTTTGTAACAATTGAGTCAATATTTTTTTCCCAGTTTAGTTTTGGTGTAAGTGGGACCCTAAAAATTTTTATTCAAGTTTAAAAAAAAAATTTCCCTCCCCCCAGAAAGAATTTGCGGGTTTATTGGGGTTTTTAACCATTGAAAAAGAAAACCAAAGTGTCTTTTCAAAGAAAATTTAAAGCCTTCAAATGCATAAAACTTTTAAATTTATCCAGCTCTGCTGAAAGAGCTTTGAATTAATTTATGTGACGAAAATTTTGTTTTTTTCTTTAAAGAACATTAATCCATATTGCAATGTCATCAGCATTTTGACTCCCTTGGTTTATGATAAAAAAACATGTAATAAGCATATGATTAAATTAAATAACAAGGGGGAATTTATAAAACCTTGGGGAATTTCCCAATTTATAGATTTTGAGGATGATAAAGCACACAACTTGGTATTATGTGCCCAAAAAAAAATGATTTCAAAATTGTGGGCGTGACCAGAAAAAACCAATTTTTTTAATTTAAATAAAAATCGGCTGTCCCACACTCATCTAAGCTTTAGAAAGATAAAAGAAGGAAGCAAGGACCCTTTTTACGTTTAGCAAACTGTTTCTTAATTTGGTAGTTAGTCTTCAGGTGATAATTGTACTTCGCCCTTTTCTAAATCCCCGATTGATGTGAAAAATACTCTTTTTTCACGAATGGCCATTCTAAAATTTATTATTTTTTTCCAACTTTTCCAAATATGAGGTGATGAAATGGGGTCTATGCTAGATTCAGACCGAGGCTTGCCCTGCTTTTGAATGGAGTCACAATAAGTTCCATAATCGGGGGAATTTTTTCCCACATTCCCAAAATTTTTTTAAATAATTTAGTAAAATGATATCCAGTTCTCTGGAAATGGTTTAACATAGTGAAGAAATCCCATCCAACCAACCGAAACCTTTTTTTTTCCCAAAAGACGGACAGATTCCTGACTTCCTGTAAAGATATTGATACATTTTAAAATTAAAATTGTTGTTTGGTACAGGGTCTCTATAGTTATCAATTTTTTTCTTTCAATTTAAACGACTTTTTGGTCTTAGGGAAACATTCCCGATACAACATTTTTAAGTACATAGTGCAAAATTTTCCCCAGCCCTTTTTTTTGGGGGAAGAAATTCTTTACTTGTTGTTTTGATTTTGGGAAACTGAAGTTTTAAAGCCCGATTTCATTTCTTTCACCTTACCCCCACCTTTTTCAAAATCTTTACAATCCATACTCATTTAGACAGAACTGTGACCAGTTTGTTTTTTGCTTGCGCTGAAACCGTTTTTTTTATTTTTTACTGCACTTTCTTTATGGCGCATCTTTTATTCTTGACAGGAACTTTTCAACCTTTTAGCCCCTTAAGATAAGCTAATGTTTTTTCTTTAACGGCCCCCCGCAAGCCTGATTTCCCAGACATTTCCCCGAGAATTTTTTACCCTTTTTGGGCCTTTTTTTGGGGAAAACAAAGCGCAGCCCAAAAAACTGCTTTCTGAAAGTTTCAAAAAGATGTTAAACCTCACAAAAATTCACCCCAGTCTCTTTTGTGAGGTAATTTTTTAAAGTTTCCCAAATTGCCTTTATGTAATTAAATTTGGTATAACATTACACCCCTAACTTCAATCCAAAAGGTTTTTTAAAATAAAAGTATTTGGGACATGGTCACGCCTGTGGGGATTGGTGTATCCCATATTGCTGTTAATGCAAAGCAGGTGAAACAAAGGGAAACGCCCGATGCTCTTTATGGTTGTTGGGATGCCCCCCGTATTCCCCCGTTAAGCAAAACTAAAAATGAAAACCCAAAATTTCGAAAATCAGGGTTGAGAAACTATTTGACAACTGTATGCCCGAAAGGGGCCTGAGAATTGAAATCGCCACCCAAAGATCCCCTTTTCTTTAGAAAAAGTTTTTAAAAACGAAACCCCAATTTGTATTTTGCCCATCAGGGCCCCTTTGGGTAATAAAAAATGCAAAAGTAAAAAATTTTATTGCGAACCCTTTTTGTTTTAAAAGGTGCCCAACTTAACCGTTCCTTTTTTTAAAAAAAAGAGGACTAAACGTATGGTAAACTAAACCACTTGTACATAGATGCTGTACTACTTTATCTGATTCTTTGCATATATGATAAACGGGGGATAGTAATAACCTTTTAAAATTTGGCAATTCTGTTGAGTGACATTTGGGAGAAAGGGAAAGTACATGAGAAATTTTTAAAAGTGCAAAATGTTGGGTGTGTTGTGTGTGTGTGGTGTGTGGTTTTTGTGTTGGTGTGTGTGTGGTGTGTGTGTGTGTGTGTGTGTTGTGGGGGTTGTGTGGTGTGTGTTTTTCCCAGTATTTCGGCGGGAACAAGCAGTCATTTTAGTACGCGTTCCCATGTCGACATGGCCGTGGCATCGGTTTTACGTGCAAAAGAAAAGTCATGTTTTCTTCGACGGAAATTGCAGCACACGAGGAAATTTTCCGCACGTGTTCTTAGTTTTTCACGACCCTTTCGTGGAAAATCGTTTTCCAAAACTACTTTGGGCTAAAAAAAACTGTGAACGTTCCCGTATTCTCTCCCCTCTTCTCTCTCTCTCCTCTCTCCTCTCTCTCCTTTTTTCTCCCTCTCTCTCCCTCTCTTTCCAGCAACATTTACTTTTGGCAACAAAACAAAATTTAAACAAGCCTAAACGTTATCTGGGAAAATTGCCCTGCACACACTGCAACCCATCCTTTTGCCCCGTCTCATTCTCCCCGGGGCAACCCCCCTCATTGGCCCCCCAAAAATGTGAAACCCTCTCATTGTCCCCCCCCCCGTCTCATTGTCCCCCCAAAATTGAACTTTCCCTTGGCCCCGTTCAGGGCCCCCCCAAAGTAAACCCGTCTCATTGTGCCCCCAAATGTGAAACCCGCTCCGGGCCCCCAAAATGTGCAACCGTTCTTGTCCCCCCGTCTCTTGGCCCCCAAAATGTGCATCCGTTCTTTGTCCCCCCAAAATTCAACCGTCTCATTGTGCCCCAAAGTGAAACCCCGTTCATTGTCCCCCAAAAAATGTGCAACCGTCTCATTGTCCCCCCCAAAAATGTGAAATCCGTCTCTTGTCCCCAAAATGTGCACCCGTCTATTGTGCCCCCTTCATTGTGCCCCCAAAATGTGAAACCCGCTCATTGTGCCCCAAAAATGTGCACCCGTCTCATTGTGCCCCCGTTCTTGTCCCCCCAAATGTAAAACCGTTATTGCCCCCCTTTCCATTGTCCCCCAAAATGTGCAACCCTTTCTCTTGTCCCCCGTCTCCCCAAAATGGAACCCGCCCATTGTGCCCCCGTTATTGTGCCCCCAAAATGTGCCCCCCATCTCTTGTCCCCCCGTCTCTTTGGGCCCCCAAAATGTGCAACCCGTCTCATTGTGCCCCCGTCTCATTGTCCCCCCAAAAATGTGCAATCCGTCTCATTGTCCCCCCGTCCATGTCCCCCCAAAAATGTGAACCCGTCTCATTGTGCCCCTTCCATTGTCCCCCCAAATTGCTCCGTCTCATTGTGGCCCGTCCCCCCAAAATGTGAACCCGCCATTGTGCCCCCCTGTGGAACAAATCCTCCGTCTTGAACGCGTGTATGTCCCTATTTACGAAAATACGTTCTTTGAAAAAGGTTTTTTTCCTTCTTCGCCTTATAATGTCAAAAAAACCAAGTTTTTTTTGGGAAAATCGGAAAATGAATGGGGGTGGAAACAGTAACGAAAAGAAGGGGGGGTATTTTTCCCCCCCAAAAGGAAACCAAACCACAGAGAAACTTTTATTCAAGATAACCCCTTTTTTTAAAATTTGAAAAAAGTCAGACAAAAAATAACAAACCCAATCAAAGTGGGGAAAAAAAAAGCGCAGGCCAACAATAAAACTGTCTGGAAAAGTTTGGACTTGAGGGGGGGGGGGTTTTGAAGATGGAGAAACGGGGGAAAATGAAATTAAAAAAAAAAAATGTACAGATATAAAAACTTCTCTAGCTGAAAAAGGGAAACCATGCAACCCCTTTTTAAAGGCAGATATTTTGTTTGCCTGCTCGAGGCCTTTCGCCCCTGGATGGGGGACTCTAGGGAGACCCCTGTTTGTGTCTGCGCCCCCCGGCGTAAAATAGAGAACACCACAGCCATTACTGTGGTTTTCTCCCCACCTGGGTGCAAAAAAAAATCAATAGCCCCCAGAGCGCCAGCAAAGAGGTAAATGCAACCAAACAAAGTGGGGGGGGGAAAAAAAAGTTGCTAAAAAACTAAAGACTTTAGCAAATAATATAAAATGTAGGGGACAGCTTTGGCCTACCCCTGAGGATCCACCCAAAAAAAATCAAGGGGTAAAAAGAAAAAACACACAACGGACAGAAACAAATACAAAAAACCCCAAATTTTAATCAAAGCAAATCGGAAATAAAAATGAGGTAGAACAAAAACGAAAAAGAAGTGGGTATTTTTTGCTCCATAAGGAAAAACACAGAGTAACTTTTTTTCAAACGGGACACCTTTTAAACTTGAAAAAAGTCAGCAAATAAAGACGAAAAATCTATAGGGGGGGAAAAAAAACAAGCGCGGCCCCAAAAACTGAACTTTTGGAAAAGTTTGGCTTGGGGGGAGGGAGTTTGAAGAGGAGAAACGGGAAAAAAAAATTTAAAAAAAAAAATGTAAGAATAAAAACTTTTCTCTAGCTGATAAGGGAACCATCGCACCCCTTTTTGAAGGCAGATTTATTTGATTGCCTGCTCCGGGCCTTTTCCCCCCTGGATCGGGATCATCAGGGGGACACGGCGGTTGGGCGGCCCTCCCGGCTCAAATAGAGACACCACAGTCCAAAATACGTGGTTTCCCCACCAGGGGTGCAAAAAAAAAATCCAATAGCCCCCAGAGCAGCCGCAAAGAGTAGTAATGCAACCAAACAAAAGTGGGGGGGAAAAAAAAAAGTTGCGGGTAAAACTAAAGAATTATGCAATAATTAAAAATGTGGGGGGACAGTCTTTGGCCTCCCCTGAGGATCCCCCCTAAATGAAAGGGAGATCAAAAGAAAACACCAGAGGGACAGAAACAAATAAAATACCCAAATTTTAAATCAAAGCAAAAGGGAAAAAGAAATGGGGGGGAACGTAACCGAAAAGAAGTGGGGTTGTTTTGCCCCCAAAAGGAAACCCTAACACAGAGAAAACTTTTTTTCAAGACTGGACCCAGCAGGAACCTCCGTGTGTGTATATGCGTGTAGAAACTTTGCAGTTAAAACAAGAGAAGAAAACTTTACATTGTAGTTCAGACGATTAATTGAAAGTCAGAGTTTTTATTTAAAGCAAAAACATAGAGAATGTTGTCGAAAAACAGATGGTTTCTGCTTAATTTATACGTGTTTTTTTTCCCCTGAATGACGGGGGACAATGAGAGGGGGCAAAAGAGACGGGGCACAATGGAGGGGGGGCACAATGAGATGACAGGGGGGGCACAAGAACGAGGAAAAGAGACGGGGGCCAATGAGAGGGGGGAATGCAACTGTAGGGAGGGTTTTGGGTTCTTCAGTGGTAGTGTACGCATTCACGTCGGTTTTGCAAGTTGAACCCAATGTCATACACCTCCCGCTGTTTCTTTTCACTGACTGACGGGTTCATAACCCCCTGCCACCCGTGTTCCCAAACCAATATGCAGCCGGGGAAACTAGAGTAACTATTTCCTGAAGGTGGAATGTGATTTATAAAAGAAGCTCACAGCCTCAAAATTTGATGGGAAAGAAGAGGTATATAGTTTAAGTGAAAATCTAACCCTGGGTTCCCTTTATTTAAATTAAATTTAAAATTGGGTGTGGGTGTGTGGTGTGTGGTGTGTTGTGTGTGTGTGTGTTTTGTGTGTGTGTGGTTTTTGTGTGGCATGCGAGAAGGGGAGAGAGAGAGAGAGAGAGAGAGAGAGAGAGAGAGAGGAGAGAGAGAGAGAGGAGAAGAGAAGGGAGAGAAGAGAGATTTGTAATTACTTTTGATGTGTGATAAAAAAATAAAAAAATTTAAAAAAAAATACCCCGCTTTTGGGTTGCGGCCCGCTGAGAAGGAAAAGACATTGTTCTGTAAATGTCCCCCCTGTTAACGATTCTCCCCGTCCAGACTGGGCCCCTCTGATTATTTCAGAGCAGCGGCAATTTCCTCCAACCTCTCCCGGTGTGCCAGGCTTTCCTGCGCCCGGGGGACCAGCCCTTTCTGGAAAGGAAGCTGACGTCACCCTTGCTTTTTTTTGTGTGTGTGTGTGTGTGTGTGTGTGTGTGTGGGTGTTGTGTGTGTGTGTGTGTGTGTGTGTGTGAGAGAGAAGAGAGAGAGAGAGAGAGAGAGAGTGTGTGTGTGTGTGTGTGTGTGTGTGTGTGTGTGTGTGTGTGTGTGTGTTGTGTGTGTGTGTCTGTGAGTGTGTGTGTTTAAAATGCTATATGTTACAGCTAGCAATGAAAACAGTCAGTCGGTATCACGTTACCCTACGTAAACACAGCCCTGTTGCATCGTTTTACACGAACAGAGCACGCCGTGGTGCCGACAGACGGATTGGGATAACTCGATCGCCAGTGTTTCTTAGTTTGTCGCACGTCTGCTGGAACTTCCATCTCCAGATCATACTTTCAGGCTACAAAAAAGCTATAAACTGCTTTCCGTTAACTCTCTCTCTCTCTCCTCTCTCTCTCTCCTCTACTCTCTCTCTCTCTCTCTCTCTCTCTCTCAGAACATCACTTTTGACCCGAAAAAAAAATTAAAAGGCGCTATAGACAATCCCATGAAGTGTTACGTGTGCCACACTTTAACTGGCAAAATATCGCCTCTTTACAAACTGGCACTCCATTTCTTTGACGGTTGGGGTTAGGCGTCTGGTTACTTTAGTGGTAGAGTATGCCATTCACAGTCAGGACATTGCGAGTTCGAGTCCCAGCCTCTGTTCCCCTCACAATGTACAAGTCAGGGAAATGTCGACCACATCTCCTGAAGGTGGAGTACTACTGTATACTGGGAGCATGTCTATGTTCCCCACGTCTATATTCCCCCAGGTCTATATTCCCCCAAGAGCATGTCTATGTTCCCCACGTCTATATTCCCCCAGGTCTAATTCCCCCAAGAGCATGTCTATGTTCCCCAGGTCTATATTCCCCAGGAGCATGTCTATGTTTCCCCAGGTCTATTTCCCCCAAGAGCATGTCTATGTTCCCCCAGGTCTATGTTCCCCCTGGGCTATCGACGTGTCACGCCGGTCTGAACTGCAAATGTTACAGACAGCATAAAGGTAATAGGCCAAATAACAAGGATTGAACCCAGGTAACATAAAGGGAGGCACTGATCCCGCATTAAAGTCTCACATATACATAGGCAATGCGCTGCAAGGTTACTTCCCATTGCCAAGCGAACGAAAGAAGAGTACAGGATTAGAACCCAAGATAAAGCGTTTTCCAGTCGCGCTATCGTCAAAGAACTTGTACAAAAAAAAAAAAAAAAAACTAAAACAGTGAACAAAGGCCTGGGGGAAGATAGCCATGGGGGAATATAGACCTGGGGGAACATAGACCTGGGGGAACGTAGACCTGGGGAACATAGGGTGCCTCCCCTTATACTGGAAGGAACTCACAGTATACTCATAAGCAGATGTGGAAGAAGAGGTATACATGTTGATCCGCCATATACTGGAAATCGATTCAAAATTGTGTGTGTGTTGTGTGTGTGGTGCGTGTGCGTGTGCGTGTTGGTGTTGTATGTGTGTGCGTGTGCGCGCATGTGTGTGTGTGTAGTGTGTGGTGTTGTGTGCAGTGGTGTGTGTGGTGTGTGGGTGGGTGTGTGTGTGTGTGTGTGTGGTGTGTGTGTGTGTGGTGACTGTGCGTGTGTGCGTGTGCGTGTGTGTGTCGCGCGCGCGCATGCGTGTGATAGAGACAGTGACAGAGAGAGTATCCGAAATTGATCCGTTATTTTTGTTTTCAACTAACGTGCAAATTTTAAGCATCAGTAGACCTACAACCGAAGACTGACAATAATATGTTGGTTTCAGTCAAGCCGACGGAAAGATGGGCACATATAGATGGACGGATGGCTGGCTGGGTGAATTCCCTTTATAACTGTATCCACGCTTCAGGCAACCAGCGTTCCCACAATCTTTCACAAATAAGGACAAAAGGTATCGGTGGTTTGCATAATCTCTTCAGCAGAGCGTGTTACATCACCACAATCGCCACAACAATCCTAACCATCACGAAGTTCATCACACAACCTTCACACACTGTCTACACGACACGTCACACAATCAGTACACGGTCCTTCACACCGTTTGTACACAAAGTTCATAGAATCAGTACACACGACCCTCACCACACACACACAGCACACAACTATCACATAACCATTACACAAGCATCCACATACAACTGTTGCACAACCAGTCACATAGCCACGTCGTGATCATCACTCAAACATATGCTTCATACGATCAGCAGGTCTAAACCTGCCTCAGCAACGGCCTGGAAGCAAACATCGTTTGTGGCCAATCATAAGCAGGAGGGGGGGGGGGTGTGAAGAGAGGGTAAACCAATTTTTAACATCTCAGAATTTAAATCTTGCTGTGTCATCAGTTCAGAAACTTGTTCAACTGGCAGAAACTTAAACCAGATTTTGTCACACTGTATTGACTCCTTTCTTTTCCTTTTCCCCCCCCCCCCCCCCCCCCCCCCCCCCCCCCCCCCTTTTTTTTTCCCCCTTAAATT
>JAFLJL010018375.1:0-14215 GCA_018398815.1 Conus ventricosus | reverse complement strand
ACAAGGACAACAGTGACACAGTGACAACTAGGAAACAAGGACAACAGTGACACAGTGACACAGTGACAACTAGGAAACAAGGACAACAGTGACACAGTGACAACTAGGAAACAAGGACAACAGTGACAACTAGGAAACAAGGACAACAGTGACAACCAGGAAACAAGGACAACAGTGACACAGTGACAACTAGGAAACAAGGACAACAGTGACACATTGACAACCAGGAAACAAGGACAACAGTGACACAGTGACAACTAGGAAACAAGGACAACAGTGACAACTAGGAAACAAGGACAACAGTGACAACCAGGAAACAAGGACAACAGTGACACAGTGACAACTAGGAAACAAGGAAAACAGTGACACAGTGACAACCAGGAAACAAGGACAACAGTGACACAGTGGACAGCCAGGAAACAAGGAAAACAGTGACACATTGACAACCAGGAAACAAGGACAACAGTGACATAGTGGACAGCCAGGAAACAAGGAAAACAGTGACATGGTGACAACTAGGAAACAAGGACAACAGTGACATGGTGACAACTAGGAAACAAGGACAACAGTGACACAGAGCACAGCCAGGAAACAAGGACAACAGCGACATGGTGACAACCAGGAAACAAGGACAACAGTGACATGGTGACACAGTGACAACAGTGACACAGTGACAACCAGGAAACAAGGACAACAGTGACATGGTGACACAGTGACAACAGTGACATGGTGACACAGTGACAACAGTGACACGGTGACAACCAGGAAACAACCCCCCTGATGAGTTAGACCCCAGTTTACCTGGTAACTGAATGGCGCAGACGACGGTGGTTGCCATGACAGTCAGTATAACCACAGTAATTGTCATCCGCATGGTCATGGCCATTTTCTCAGGAACGATAACTTCTCTGCTTCCTTGCTGTGAGAGTCTGGAATTACCCCGCCTGAAAACAGATGGCGGGACGTGAAGGCGGGAGACTGGCATAGCTCGCCTGTCCTCTGTTTGTCGGAAATGTATTGATTCAGTGATTGGTTGATTGACTGACTGATTGATCGATTGACTAACTGCTTGATTCTGGCTGGTACAGGATCGAGCCCTATACATTGAGACTGATCAGAGAGAGAGAGAGAGAGAGGAGAGAGAGAGAGAGAGAGAGAGAGAGAGAGAGAGAGAGAGAGGGAGAGAGAGAGAGAGAGAATCTGAACTCGAACTCAAACTCATGACAAAAACAATATGATATGACGACCGCTCTCGCCCTTGAATGCCTGATACAAAACAGACACAAAGTGTCCTTATGGTGTCGCTGTTTTTAGAAGACATTAATAACAGAAACGGAAGGCATTAGGATTTTCGTAATAATGAGGGACAATGATATACTGTTGAGGGACAATAACATACTGTTGAGGACAATAATAACTGTTGAGGGACAATAATATACTGTTGAGGGACAATAGTATACTGTTGAGGACAATAGTATACTGTTTTCTGAAACTCTCTAAAAAAAAAGTACAGTAAAATGTAACTGATTTTCAACAGACACATTACATATTGGCCATTATGGATTCTGTGTTTCATGAATCCTGTATCTGTAAAACTGCACCTTCAAGGTGGAGGAAATCACAGGAAACAAGGACTGTGTGTCTGTGCGTCTGTGTGTGTATACAGAAATGCACACACACACACACACACACACACACACACACACACACACACACACACACACACACACACGCGCGCGCGCGCGCGCGCGTGCGCGCGCGCGCGCGCGTGCGCGCGCGCGCGTGTCTACGTCAAGTTTTGTTATGCAGCTGTGAAAATATCAAACTGCACGTGTGTTCACAGACGACATTCACCTCTCCAATGGTTTTTTGCTGTATAGTTTGCACATTCAAGCTGAATAAAATTTGAATTTATATGTCTTTCACCGGATGTTGCTAGACTTGAAAAAAGAAGGAAGTCTATGTGGTTTTAAAAGAACAGGCAAATCCCAGTGTTTGACGAAAGGTTCACAAACAAAGCACATATGCTGCTCCTTTGTTATTTGAATACCGACACAGGATGAGATCTGCACCAACATACGCAACTGGTGCTACACCTTGAAAGAAAAGAGAAACTGAATGTCGCTTTGTAAACAGGATGAATCACAAAGTTTAAGAAGAGAGAGAGAGAGAGAGAGAGAGAGAGAGAGAGAGAGAGAGAGAGAGAGAGAGAGAGAGAGAGAGAGAGATGGGGTTGGGGATGGGGAGGGGGGGTTCAAACTCAAATGATTAAACGATTCAATACATGTCATGTGCTTAACTGTTTATCATTTTCTTGCCGTACAAAACACCACGTCTTCAACTTTGAAATGAGCTGTATGAGCGGTTGTGTCATCTGCAAACTAGTCACAGAGAGCGTGGAGGAATAAAGATACATGTTTAATATACATCGAGAAAAACATAGGCTTCAGAGCAGAGCCTCGAGAAAGCACCATACGAGTCAAAAAGAAGATTAATGTCGATTATTGAAAATAGCTGATGCCTGTTGTTTAAGAACGATGGCTTAAGTTCCAATAATTTTGTTGCAAAGTGAGACGACTGCAGGCGGAAATCTAAACAAATCTAATATATATATATATATATATATATATATATATATATATATATATATATATATATATATATATATATATATATATATATATATATATATATATATATATATATATATATATATGGGTCAGTTTGGCACTGGGAAAATGAACGAGAATGGCCAGCGCCTGCTAGAGCTCTGCTGTCATCATGGGCTGTGCGTCAGTAACACCTTCTTCAACACGAAGCCTCAGCATCGAGTCTCCTAGAGACACCCTCGATCCAAACACTGGCATCAGCTCGATCTGATCCTCACGACACGAGTCAACCTTTCCAGCATCAAGATCACTCGCAGCTACCAGAGCGCCGATTGTGACACTGACCACTCTTTGGTGTGCAGCAAAGTGAAGCTCCGCGCGAAGAGACTGCACAGTACGAGAAAGGAGGGCCTGCCTCGCATCGACACCAGCAAAACACGCGATCAAAGAAAAGTGGAGGAGTTCGCGCGCGTGTTGGAGGATTCTCTCCCTGGCCCACCCACTGCAAATGCCCAAGACCGATGGGAACACTTCAGAGATGCTGTCTACAACGCCGCCATGTCCATCTTTGGCAAAAAGACCAGCAAGTCAGCTGATTGGTTTAGAAGAAATGACACCAGTCATCGAGGCCAAGAGAAACGCCCTGACAGCATACAAAACCAGTCCCAGTGAGCAGAACCTCCAGGTTCTCCGTGCTGCTCGCAGCAAAGTCCAGCAGTGTGCCAGGCAATGTGCCAACGGTTATTGGCTTCAGCTCTGCTCCCAGATTCAGATCGCAGCTGACACAGGCAACATTAAGGTGATGTATGACGGCATCAAGCAGGCATTGGGCCCAACACAAAAGAAAACTGCCCCTTTGAAATCAGCTACAGGGGAGGTGATTCAGGACAGAGAACAACAGATGGAGCGCTGGGTAGAACACTACACTGAGCTATATGCAAGGGAAAATGTAGTCACAGACGATGCCCTGAATGCCATAGAACGCCTACCAGAGCTGGAAGAGCTTGACAGAGAACCAACCATAGACAAACTCAACGAAGCCCTGGACTCTCTTGCCTCTGGCAAGGCACCAGGGAAAGACGGTATTCCCGCCGAAGTACTGAAGTGTTGTAAAGAGACACTCATCACCGAGTTGCATGAAATCCTCTGCCTCTGTTGGAGTGAAGGCGAAGTACCGCAAGACATGAGGGATGCGAACGTCGTCACACTGTACAAAAACAAAGGTGGCAGAAGCGATTGCAATAATTATCGCCGCATATCCCTCCTTAGTATCGTTGGGAAAGTCTTTGCACGAGTAGCACTGAAGAGGCTCCAAGTACTTGCAGAGCAAGTTTATCCTGAATTGCAGTGCGGTTTCTGTGCCAACAGATCCACTATAGATATGATCTTCTCCCTTAAACAACTTCAGGAGAAATGTAGGGAGCAAAGGCAGCCACTCTTCATTGCCTTTATAGATCTCACAAAGGCTTTCGATCTGGTCAGCAGGGATGGCCTCTTCAAGATCCTCCCCAAGACTGGATGTCCACCCAAACCTCTCAGCATCATCAGATCCTTCCACGAAGACATGAAAGGCACCGTTGTCTTTGACGGCTCAACATCAGCTGCCTTCAACATATGGAGCGGAGTGAAACAGGGTTGAGTCCTGGCTCCCACCCTGTTTGGAATCTTCTTTGCTGTGATGCGGAAACACGCATTTGGTCCTGCAGCTGAAGGTATCTACCTCCGAACCAGGACAGACGGGAAGCTCTTCAACCTCTCCAGACTAAGAGCCAAGACTAAAGTCAGGCTGAGGTGCCTGCGTGATTTCCTCTTTGCAGACGACGCAGCAGTAACCGCCCACTCAGCCGAGGACCTACAGCAGCTCATGACTCGCTTCAGCGATGCCTGCCAAGACTTCGGGCTTACCATTAGCTTGAAGAAAACATAGGTCATGGGACAGGATGTTGACTCTCCCCCAGTCATTAGCATCAATGACCATGAACTGGAAGTCGTCCATGACTTTGTTTATCTAGGCTCAACTATCTCAGATATCCTCTCACTTGACGCAGAGCTCAACAGGCGCATCAGCAAGGCAGCCACCACCATGACCAGACTGACAAAGAAAGCATAGAACAACAGCAAGCTGACCGAGCACACAAAGATCCAGATCTACAGAGCCTGCGTTGTGAGCACCCTCCTGTATGGCAGCGAGTCTTGGACTTTGCGTGCCCGACAAGAGCGAAAGCTCAATGCTTTTCATATGCGTAGCTTACGACGCATTCTGAACATCACCTGGCAGGAAAAAGTCCCAAACAACACTGTCCTGGAAAGAGCCGGATGCACCAACATGTACACGCTGCTGAAACAGAGACGTATGCGCTGGCTCGGCCATGTCGTGCGCATGGATGACGGACGGTTACCTAAAGACCTCTATGGAGAACTTGTGCAGGCAAAACGTCCCACAGGCAGACCACAGCTGCGACTCAAAGACGTGTGCAAGAGGGACCTAAAGGCCTTGAACATCGACCAGAACAACTGGAAGCAACAGCCCTCGAACGGTCAGCCTGGAGACAGACTGTGCAGAAAGGTCTCTCCAAGTTCGAAGAGACACTCGCTCAGCAGCACGGGGAAAAGAGAATGAGAAGAAAGGCTGCAGCCCAGGCAGACAGACCAGCGTCAGACTTCATCTGTGCCCTCTGCCACAGGGACTGTCATTCCCGCGTCGGACTGGCCAGCCACACCCGTCGCTGTACCAGAATAGACACCTAGAGCGCAACTCCATAGTCTTCCGAGACTGAAGGATGCCTACAAATGATGATAATGATAATAAAATAAATACAATAAGTTTGGCAATAAGATGAGATTCCTGCATAAGGCGCTCCAAATTAAAGACCCGTCTGCAGGCAGAAATATCAACAAATCTTCAAAAGTTGAGTAATGCTGCCGCCAAACATGAGCAAAGGATAATCTAATGAATCTAATGTTTTTTGTCTAATGAATCGTTTGTTCATATATGGCGGATGTATCATTTCACTTTAGAAGACTAGTCTAAACAGTTTTTTCCTGTCACATCTCCTGCTTTTCCTGTCACATCTGCTTTTCCTGTCACATCTCCTGTTGTTCCTGTCACATCTCCTGCTTTTCCTGTCACATCTCCTGTTCTTCCTGTCACATCTCCTGCTTTTCCTGTCACATCTCCTGCTTTTCCTGTCACATCTCCTGCTTTTCCTGTCACATCTCCTGTTTTTCCTGTCACATCTCCTGTTTTTCCTGTCACATCTCCTGCTTTTCCTGTCACATCTCCTGCTTTTCCTGTCACATCTCCTGTTTTTTCCTGTCACATCTCCTGTTTTTCCTGTCACATCTCCTGCTTTTCCTGTCACATCTCCTGTTTTTCCTGTCACATCTCCTGTTTTTCCTGTCACATCTCCTGCTTTTCCTGTCACATCTCCTGCTTTTCCTGTCACATCTCCTGCTTTTCCTGTCACATCTTCTGCGCCTCCTCGGTGGCACTGCACTCATGCCACTCATTCCCATCCCTCGTCCACAGCCACAGCCCGGCCCGGCCCGCCACAGCCACAGCCACAGCCACAGCCCAGCCCGGCCCGGCTCGCCACAGCCACAGCCACAGCCCAGCCCGCCACAGCCACAACCACAGCCCAGCCCGGCCCGGCCCGGCCCGCCACAGCCACAGCCACAGCCCGGCCCGGCCCGCCACAGCCACAGCCACAGCCCGGCCCGGCCCGCCACAGCCACAGCCACAGCCACAGCCACAGCCACAGCCACAGCCCGGCCCGGCCCGGCCCGCCACAGTCCTGGCAGCAGCAATCCACAGGGAGCAGTCAATGTCAAGTCGTCAAGAGGCAACCCACCGGAGGAGACACTGCACTGTTGCCGAGTCACTTCGGTGGTGTTCAGTGGCGCCTGTTCTGTTCTAACATGTTCAGGACACCACCTACCAAGCCCCTACTGACGACAATAATTGCTTAGTCGCTGAGCTGGTGTGAGTGAGCTTTGACAAGGCTGTACACTACGCTTACTTTCATAATATATCCGGCGTCAACCAAGCCCAAGAAATAAACACCTGCAGTGTTGGTCAGGAAATTTGAGCAACACTCTCAGAGACGCATCCATTATGTGGGTGAAACTCGACTGTGTGGTCCCTGTCTTCCCAACTGAGCCCGTAGCAAACTCAGCTCTGGGTAGGAACCGGTCGGGGCAGAAAAATCCAACATGGCTTTGGTAGGAATCGAGCCTGTGACCTCCCAGCCGAGAGGCCGCAACACTAACCACCTCGCCACGGTGGCTGGTGACCAATCCGCAGTTTGTTACATGTCAGTAAATCGATGCTAAAGTGACTTGGCAGCAGCAGTTCAACTGAAATCAGAGAGACGTCTTCCAATGAAGTTACCAATCTGTGGACATGTTCTGCTGAATTTGGCAGAGGAAACCTTAAAGAGTCTATCTGGATTTGTTTGGTTTCAAATGAACCCAAACAGAGATGGATTCAGCGTTGTGGAAATCACGTAGCTCCGTTTGTTGGAAGTTAGTCGTTTTACTGAGGCAAGTGAACCAGTCTCTTGGGACATTCTGTCTTTACGAATACCATTTTATCCCGCTATATAAACGTTTAACCATCTGACACGAATTCAGTTTGCAGGGATTCGTTTAAGCAAATACGTGAGAGAGAGGAAAAAAAACAAAAAACACACACACAAAGGCAGGCAGCGGAATATACAGACAGACAGAAAAATGAAAACAAGAAACAGACAGATACAGGCTGAGAACCAGAGACAAACACAGAGTTTGAAAGAGAGAGAAGGAGACAGAGGGAGGGAGGGGGGGAGGAAGGAAGGTAAAGAAGCGCGTGTGAGTTTGCGGGTGCGCGCGCCAGCGCACTTGCGTGCATGTCTAAGAAAAAAAAAAACCTTGAAAAATGATACGAGAACAAATCAAATTAAACGGACAACAGTTGTGAATAAAAAAATAACTTCGTTATGCCACGTTAGTTACAAAGTTTAAACTTAAACATTTTTTTTTTCTATCGGAAACAGCAAACCAGTAAGCACAATTCCTTAAATATACTTTTCTTTTCAAGTTAACAACTTGATGCTTTGATTGTTTATCGTTTCTCGAACAATTCATTTCTTCACACCTGTTTCGCTAACAAACCGAAGTCGAACAACTCGACTATACATTTAAAAAATAATTAAAGTTAACAACTTGACGCTTTAATTTTTTTTCTCTCGAACAGTTCATTTCTTCACAATTATTTTGCTAACAAACCGAAGTCGAACTACTTTCGATTTGCGATCATTTTGTATCTCTGAAAAAAAAGACAAACTCTATCAAGAAAAATAACTCTTACTCACTTCACTTGCTTCCACTGCGTTTGATGTCTGATCGATCGGCAGGTGCTTGATGTCTGATCGATCGGCAGGTGGTTGGGCGACTGTGGAGCAAACTGGATGGAGCGGGACTATATAGGTCTACCTGGATCTGCATACAGAAAGACGTGTGCATATGTTAATTTTGATGGAAAACAGATGGTAAAGTTTAGAATCTCTCTCACTCTCTCTCTCTCTCTCTCTCTCTCTCTCTCTCTCTCTCTCTCTCTCTCTCTCTCTCTCTCTCTCTCTCTCTGTTACTAAGTGGAGGAAAAAAGGGGCAGGAGAAGGTAGGGGAGGACAAAGGAGGAGAGGAGAAGGAAGGGGAGGAGAAGGGAGGGGAGGAGAAGGGTGGGGAGGAGAAGGGAGGGAGGAGAAGGGAGGGGGGAGAAGGGAGGGGAGGAGAAGAGAGGGGAGGAGAAGGGAGGGGAGGAGAAGGGAGGGGAGGAAGGGAGGGGAGAAGAAGGGAGGGGAGAAGAAGGGAGGGGAGGACAAGGGAGGGGAGGAGAAGGGAGGGAGGAGAAGGGAGGGAGAAGAAGGGAGGGGAGGAGAAGGGAGGGGAGGAGAAGAGAGGGGAGGAAAAGGGGGGGGAGGAAAAGGGGGGGGAGGAAAAGGAAGGGGGGGGAAAAGGAGGGGGGGAAGGGGGGGGGAGAAGGGAGGGGAGGAAAAGGGAAAGGAGAGGAAAAGGAGGGGAAAAGAAGGGGGGGGAGGAAAAGGGGAGGGGAGGAGAAGGGGGGGAGGGAAGGAGGGGGGTGGGGGAGGGGAGAAGAAGGGAGGGGAGAAGAGGGAGGGGGGGAAAAGGGAGGGGGAAAAGGGGGGAAAAGGGAGGGGAGGGGGGGAAAGCAGTGGGAGAAGGAAAGGGGGGGAGAAGGAAGGGGAGGAGAAGGGGGGGGGAGGAGAAGGAGGGGAGGAGAAGGAAGGGGGGGAAAAAGGGAGGGGGAGAAGAGAGGGGGGGAAGAGAGGGGAGGAGAGAGAGGGGGGGGGGAAGGGGGGGGGAGAAAAAGGGAGGGGGGGGGAAAGGGAGGGGGGGAAAAGGGAGGGGGGAAAAAGGGGGGGAAAAAGAAGGGGGGGAGGAAAAGGGGAGGGGAGGAGAAGGAGGGGAGGAAAAGGGGGGGGGAAAAGAAGGGAGGGGGGAAAAAAGGGAGGGGGGAGGGGGGGAGGGGAGGAGAGGGAGGGGAGAGAAGGGGGGGGGGAGAAGGGAGGGGGGAGAAGGGGGGGGAGAAGGGGGGGAGGGAAGGGGGGAAAAGGAAGGAGCGGGGAGAAAGGAGGGGGGACAAGGAAGGGGAGGAGAAGGGGGAGGGGGAGAAGGGGGAGGGGGAGAGGCAGGGGGGGAGGAAGGGGGGAGGAGGGAAGGGAAAAAGGGGGGGGGGGGGAGAGGGAGGGGGGGGGAAGAAGGGGGGAGGAGAACGGGGGGAAAGGGAGAAGAGGAGGAGGAGAAAGAAGGGGAGGCAAAGGGAGGGGGGGAAGGGAAAGGGGGAGGAAAAAGGAAGGGAGGAAAAGGGGGGGGGAGGAGAAGGAAGGGGGGAAAAAGGGGGGGGAGGAGAAGGGGGGAGAGAGGGAGTGGGAGAAGGGGGGGAGGAGAAGGGGTGCAGAAAAAGGGAGGGGCAGAAAAAGGGAATAGACAAGGAAAGGAGGGGCGGAAAATAAAAAGGAAAAGGGAGGGCAAGAAAAGGGGAGGCAGGGAAGGAAGAGGCAAAAAAAGGAAGGAGAGGGAAGGGGGGGGGAAAAGGGAGGGAGGGAAGGGAGGGGAGGAGAAGGGGGGAAAGGAAGGGGGGAAAAGGAAAGGGGAGAAGGAGGGGAGGAAAAAAGGGGGTAGAGAAGGGAGGGGAGGGGAGGGGGGCGAAGAAGGGAGGGCAGGGGAAGAAGGGGCGGAAAAGGGGGAAGGGAAAAGGTGGTGCAGGAAAAGGGAGGGGACGAGAATGGGGGGAAAGAGGGGGGGGAAATGAACAGGGGGGGGCGGAGGGGGAGTGGAGGAGAGGGGGGAGGGCGGGAAAGGGAAAAAGACAGGAAAGGGAAAAGGGCGGGAGAATGAAGGGGGAAAAGGGGGGGGGCAGGAGAAGGGAGAGGAAGGAGAAGGGAGGAGCGGGAAGGAAGGGCGGAAAAGAAGGGAAGGAAGGGGGGCGGAGGAAAAAAGGGGAGGGGGGAAAAGAGGGGCAGGGAAGGGGAGGGGCAGGAAGAAGGGGAGGCAGGGAAGGGAGGCGGAGAAAAAAGGGAAGGGGAGAAGGAAAAGGGGAGGGAAGGGTGGGGGGGGAAAAGGGAGGGGATAAAAAGGGAAAAGGGGAAAGGGGGAGTAGAGGAGAAGGGAGGGGCAGGAGAAGGGAGTGGAGGAAGGGAGGGCAGGGGAGTGAGGGAAAAGGGGGGGCAGGAGAAAGGAGGGCCGGAGAAGGGAGATGCAGGAGAAAAAGAGGACAGGAGAGGCGGGGCAGGGAAAAAGGGGCAAGAAAGGGAGGGGGGTTTGAAGGGAGGAGGAAAAGGGATGGGGGGGAAAATTTTGGGCAGGAGAAGGTAGGGCAGGAGACGGAAGGGGCAGGGAAGGAGGGGGAAAAGGAAGGGATGAAAAGGGGGCTGGGAAAGGGCAGGAGCGAGAGAGGGGGGGAGAAGGGGGGGGCAGGAGAAGGCGGGAGAAAAAAGGGAGGACGGGAGAAGGAAGGGGCGGAGAAAGGAGGGCAGAAGAAGGGTGGGGGGGAAAAGGGAAGGGGCTGGAAAGGGGGGAGGAAAAGGGGGAGGGAGAAGGGGCGGCGGAAAAAGGAGGGGGGAGAAGGGGGGAAAAGGGAAAGGGGGGCGGGAAAGGAGGGGCAGTGAGGGAGGAGAGGGGAGTAAAAGTGGGGGAGGAGAAGGGAGGGGGAGAAGGGGAGGGCAGCAAAGGAGGGGCGGAAAAAGGAGGGGAGGAAAAGGGGGCAGTGCGGAATTGGGCGGGAAAAGGGAGGGGCGGGTAGGAAGGGGCAGGAGAAGGGAGGGGGGGAAAAGGGGGAGGGGCAGGAGAAGGGGGGGGGGGAAGGGGGGAGGAGGGAAGGGGGGGGAGAAGGGAAGGAGGGGAAAAGGGAAGAGAAAGGGGGGAGGAGAAGGGGGGGGGGGAGAAGGGGGCAGGAGAGGAAATGAGGGGAGAGGGAGTAGCAAAAGGGAGGGGGGGGAAAGGGGGAGGGGAAGGGGGAGGAGAAGGGAGGGCAGAAAAAGGGAGGGGCAGGGAAGGGGGGAGGAGAAGGGAGGGGAGGGAAGGGGGAGGAGGAAAAAGGGGGCAGGAGAAGGGGTAAAAGGGAAAAAGGGGAGTAGCAGAAGGGCGGGGGGGAGAAGGGGGGGAGAAGGGGGAGGGAAGGAGGGCAGAAAAGGTGGGGGCGGGAAAGAGAGGGGCAGGAGAAGGGAGGCGGAAAGGGGGGGGCAGGAAAAGGAGGGGCAGGAAAAGGGGGAGGGGAGAAGAAGGGGGGGAGAAGGGGGCAGGAGAAGGGAGGGCAGAGAAGGAAGGGGCAGGAAAGGGAGGGCAGGAGAAGAGAGGGGCGGGAGAAGGGAGGGGCAGGAGAAGGAGGGGCAGGAGAAGGGAGGGAGGAGAAGGGGGAGGAGGAGAAGGGGGCGGGAGAAGGAAGGAGAGGGAGAAGGGGAGCAGCAAAAGGGGAGGGGAGGAGAAGGGGCGGGAGAAGGGGCAGGAGAAGGATGAAGGGAGAAGGGAGTAGCAGAAGGGAGGGAGGAGAAGGGGAGGAGAAGGGGCAGGAGAATGGAGGCAGAAAAGGTAGGGGCAGGAGAAAAAAGAGGGCAGGAGAAGGGGGGGCCAGGAGAAGAGAGGGGCAGGAGAAGGGAGGGGAGAAAAAGGGGGGAGGAGAAGGGGGCAGGAGAAGGGAGGGCAGAGAAGGAAGGGGCGGAGAAGGGAGGGCAGGAGAAGGGAGGGGAGGAGAAGGGGGAGGGGGAGAAGGGGGCAGGAGAAGAAGGGCAGGAGAAAGAAGGGAAATGGAAGGAGGGACAGGGGAGCGAGATGCACACTGAGCATACTAAGAGCGAATCTGTTCCGTGATGTATATGTCGCGTTATCAAAATCTATTTGCAACATGAAAAAGCGACGACATACCAACGGAAGCGAGGATAGAGTCGCCCACGTGTCTAGCGGAAAAGAAAGGAGGGGTAGGGTTGAGGGGGGGGGGGGGGCGGGAGGTGGAGGTGGAGGCTGAGGGTGAACGAAAGGTGGGGGGGGGGCGGTGGACGGTGGGGGTAGGAAGGAAAGGGAGGGAAGGGGAAAGGGGAGCAGGGGAGGGGGGAAGGCGCGGCGGAAAGGGAAAATGGGGATGGAGAAAAAGGGGGAGGAGGGGGAAATGTGGGTGGAGAAAGAGGAGGCAGAGGGAGGGAAGGAAAAAGGGGAGGGGGATGGGTGAGGGGAAGGAGGGGGGAAAAGAAGGAGACAGGGAAGGAATGGGGTGGGGGCAGGGTTGGAGACGGTTTTCTTTGTATGGGCTGTGCATTCGTGTTGTGTGTCTATCTTCTTGCTTCTTGTACAAATCCACACTTCTCATCTGATCTACTCAGATATGACTTTTGACTCGCTGGGAGACTAAGAGCGAATCGCTTTTTGGGGCTAGACGGCCCGCATCCCTCGTTGTTGCTTTTTAAAACAAAATGTATATATATATAGTTTTTTTCATCGCAAGAATATTCCGGAGCAAAGCAATGCTGCATTCTGAATAGGTAAAGCACTCGTCGCTGGGAAACGTTCATACAGATTAAAATTTAAAACATTGTGCTTACTGTTAGCCACAATGGTCAGTTTGCAAGAATGTTTAAAAAGAAGAAAAAGATACACCTGAAGATATGGATGGGACCCAGAGAAGTGCTGTCCTCCACTACCGAACAAACCAGCTGGGAGCAATCCTGCACCACCCCTTGAAAGCCTGCGCTGTGTTCACACAGGGTGCAGGCACACACAGGTCGTCAAGGGACCCTAACTGATCACTGTGTGGCATGTCCTTTCTATTGACCATCTGTTCACTGTGTGGATGTCTTTTGACCATCTGTTTTACTTTGTGGCATGTCTTTTTGACCATCTGTTCACTGTGGGCATGTCCTTTCCATTGCCCCTCGTTCACTGTGTGGCAGTCTTTTGACCTTCTGTTTTACTGTGTGGGATGTCTTTTGACCATCGGTTCACTGTGTGGCATGTCCTTTCCATTGCCCATCTGTTCACTGTGTGGCATGTCTTTTGACCATCTGTTCACTGTGTGGCATGTGTTTTGACCTTCTGTTCACTGTGTGGGCATGTCCTTTCCATTGCCCCTCTGTTCACTGTGTGGCATGTCTTTTGACCTTCTGTTCACTGTGTGGCATGTGTTTTGACCATATGTTCACTGTGTGGCATGTCCTTTGACCATCTGTTCAATGTGTGGCATTGTCCTTTGACCATCTGTTTCACTGTGTGACATGTCCTTTGACCATCTGTTCACTGTGTGGCATGTCCTCTGACCATCTGTTCACTGTGTGGCATGTCCTTTGACCATTGTTCACTGTGTGGCATGTCCTTTGACCATCTGTTCACTGTGTGGCATGTCCTTTGAATCTGTTCAATGTGTGGCATGTCATTTGACCCTCTGTTCCACTGTGTGGCATGTCCTTTGACCATCTGTTCAATGTGTGGCATGTCCTTTGACCATCTGTTCAATGTGTGGCATGTCTTTTTCATTGATCATCTGTTCCTGTGTGGGATGTCCTTTGACCATCTGTTCACTGTGTGGCATGTCCTTTGACCATCGTTCAATGTTGGCATGTCTTTTCATTGATCATCTGTTCAAAGTGTGGCATGACCTTTGACCATTGTTCACTGTGTGACATGTCCTTTGACCATTTTTCACTGTGTGGCATGTCCTTTGACCATCTGTTCACTGTGTGGCATGTCCTTTGACCATGTTCACTGTGTGGCATGTCCTTTCATGATAATCTGTTCACCTGTGGGCATGTCCTTTGACCAGTCTGTTCACTGTGTGACATGTCCTTTGACCATCTGTTCACTGTGTGGCATGTCCTTTCCATTGATCATCTGTTCACTGTGTGGCATGTCCTTTGACCATCTGTTCACTGTGTGACATGTCCTTTCCATCGATCATCTGTTCACTGTGTGACATGTCCTTTCCATTGATCATCTGTTCACTGTGTGGCATGTCCTTTGACCATCTGTTCACTCTGTGACATGTCCTTTGACCATCTGTTCACTGTGTGGCATGTCCTTTGACCATCTGTTCACTGTGTGGCATGTCCTTTCCATTGATCATC
>JAFLJL010018374.1:58197-71023 GCA_018398815.1 Conus ventricosus | reverse complement strand
GTGATGATTAACTCCCCTGATTGATGCCTGATTGATTGATTGATGATTGATGATTGATCGATTGACTGACTTTGAATTATGACACCATGTTACCATCACATCTGCTTTTGTTTGTAATCGTCAAACGTGACGAACATGTGCATGTCCGTGATACAGACCAAACCCTCCAACCACGTCCACCATGATAACTGAAGTGACCCACGCCCCTTCACCAGTTCTGTGATGTCCATGAGCAGAGGGTGAGGAACGTGACAGACGGTGGGAACATCCCGTGGTGGCAGCACAAGGACTGGCTTCAGGCCTACCAACCTTACGCAGACGTCGCCAACCTCTCTTCGTGATCGGCATACCCATCGTGCTCGCGCTGGGAGTCTTCGGGAACTTCATGATCATTGTCATCATGTTTCGCCTTCCTGAAGCCAGTCTGGGAGTGTGGTTCCACTGTCTGGCATGGTGCGACCAGTGGTGATGGTCACCAACGGTCTGACGGAGTGGCTGCACGAGGCCTTTGAGGTGCCCTTCTTCGACAGCCTGGGTCCTGGCAGTGCAAGGTGGACAGAGTGCTGACCTACGCTGTGCCAGTTGTCTCTCCTCCTGGATGCTGGTGGCGCTGACCTTTCAAAGAGCGGCGTCTGTGCTGTGGCCGCATCGTATCGGCGCTGCGTGGAGCAAGAGGCGGTCCGGAGTTGTCGCTGTGGTGTTGGTCGTGGTCGTCTTCTGATCCACGTCACTTCTTTCTACGGGATTGAGCACGACGAGGACCTGTGTAAGCACCACAGTGACTAAGTGCTGTGTCAGCGCCGTGTCCAAGACGTACGAATGGTTTTTCGTTACAGTGTGGTCCTGGGTGGCCCTCGCTCAGTTCTCTTTCCTTCCTTTCGTGTTTCTAGTGATCAGCAACAGCGTTCTTCTCTGGAAGCTGGGGGGTCTGTCAGAGCCAACAGACAGCTGTCTGTGCAGCACAGCACTCAGGACTCCAGGCAGCAGAAGGTGTCGTCACTGTCTGTGACCTGCGACCGTCAGTGCCGCCTTCCTTCTCCTCGCCACGCCAACCTCCGTCTACTTCATCCTGTATACCTACATCCTGGAGATGCCAGACCCGGGGTTCATGGACAGTTTGTCATCTTCAAGTCCGTCAGCAGATCCTGTGGTACGCCAACAGTGCCATCAACTTCTACCTGTATTGTCTGACTGGCAGCAAGTTTCAGAGCAGAGTTCTGGAACGTGGTGACAGAATGTTTCAGCCTGTGTGGAAACGAACAGAGAGTGAAGACTCAGACCAGGTCCATCCCACCATCAGTGACGTCATCATCTCCTGCTGGTGTAGGTGTCGACGTCATAAAGGGAAAACGTAAGAATGGAGCTGTCACTGACAGTGAATTCTAGCATGACGTCATCTAGTGTTGGTATAGGTTGTCGACGTCAGGAACGGAAAACGTTAAAAATGGAGCTGTCACGACAGTGACTTTTAGTATGACGTCATCTAGCGTTGGTGTGCGTGTCGACGTCAGAAATGGAAAAAATGTAAGAATGGAGCTGTCACTGAGTGACTTCTAGCATGACGTCATTGAGTGCTGGTGTAGTTTTTGTCGTAATAAATCAAAAGAAAGGACCTGGGCCTATTGCTGACAGTGACGCTTAGTATGACGTCATCTGGTGCTGGTGTGGATTTTTGACAGAATTCAAAACGATAGGAACTGGACCTTTTGCTGACAGTGATGATGTCATCTAAGGCTTTTGTAGTTATTCATGTTATAAATCAAAATTTAAGGGCACTGGTATTTTAAATGACAATGAAAATGACAGTGATGCGATGAATCTCTGGTTGGAGTTATGAACACGGGGACCGGGAATGACAGGGGCAGTGATCTTGCACAATCCTACACCATGTCTTTACTCTAATGTATCATGGACATAGTGGATAACGAAAAGGAACGAAAATCCTATGTGGGGATTTTAATAATGACTCATCTTCTCGGGGGCGTTATTCCCCCGTCGTGGAAACGAGCCCTACTGACGTAGATTTTTAAATGAGTTTCAAATGTCAATGACGTTTTGAAACATGAAAAGAAAAACAGGGTAGGGCTACTCAACCGAATGTTTGTTGGAGTCAAACGGATGCGTCTTTTTTTGACAAATGAAGGAAACCCACAGAAATAGCGATGTCATTGCAGTGGGTGTTTTGCGTGACTAAATAATGTTTTTTCACTCCCTGACTTGTAAAAAGAAAAAGACAAAAAAATTACATCTCCCAATACGTGAAAATCTAAAAGTGGTGCGGTCTGGGCAGCTACCCCTTCAGGACATTTTCCCCCCCCGACAATAAACCCGGGGCTTCTGCCACCGGTTTTTACCACCCGGATGTTACCGACATAGGAATCTGCCACCCTAGGAAAATCTGCCACCCGGTTTTTCCACCCCGGACTGTTTTGCATGGACATCGCCCCCTGGACATCTGCCACCCGGATTTTTCCACCGGCTGTTACCGACTAGACACTGCCACCCTAGGACATCTGCCACCGGATTTTTACCCCCCGGACTGTTACCGACATAGGACATCGCCACCCTAGGACATCTGCCACCGGATTTTTACCACCCGGGACTGTTACTGACATAGGACATCTGCCACCCTAGGACATCTGCCACCCGCATTTTTACCACCGGACTGTTACCGACATGGGACATCTGCACCCTAGGACATCTGCCACCGGTTTTTTACCCCCGGACTGTTACCGACATAGGACATCTGCCACCCTAGGACATCTGCCACCCTAGGACATCTGCCACCCGGACTGTTTACCGACATAGGAAACATCTGCCACCCTAGGACATCTGCCACCCGGATTTTTACCCCCCGGACTTTTTACCGACATGGGAAACATCTGCCACCCGGGCCTTTCCACTAGGTTTTGCCGATGAAAGAAATCCAAACACCTGTCCTAGAATCACATTTGCCAGCGTTAATCAATCGCCTACAAAGGCTAACTGATATTTCACCGAGTCATCATCAGCAAATTTTTCAAGACCGGATGGGCGACCTAATTGAATCTTCATCGGGGACAGTGTTGGTCAGAATCTGCCCTTAAACTCGGTTGAAAAATTCACAACAGTTTGATGAATAAATTTTTCAAACATGGGATTTATTGTAAGACTGTACATCAGTAACAATTTGAATCAAAAACATTACGGTAGGCGGCATCATGCTGAAATGAAACGGACCTGGTACAATGGCAGTTTTCATAAAGATCATGATGCTTCTGTAAGAGAGCAAAAAAAGCCAAAGCTATTAGTGAAATAAAAAAGACCGCTAAGTGAGTGGGCCAACCACCAAAATATTGTTGTTTCATATAAAAGGACCATTTTGTCACTGGATTGAGGGGGTGAACACTTTCGATCCCTTACAGAAGGATCCAGAGTATAAATCAATTGCTCAGCCAAAGACACCAGTATCATTGTCTACCAAACAAAACGCTTTTGGCATAAGACAAGTCATTTGTCAAAGTACCTTTTTCTTTTTAATTCTTACATGAGGTTTTTTAAAAAAAAGGGCACGGCATAATTGCAATTCCCGGTACTTAAATACAACAGATGGTTCACACCTGGAATCAACAATTGGGCTACAGTGACTAATTACATAACCTGGAATCAACACAGAAAAAATACTGTAATAATTATTTACGACCTAACCCATCGCACACCTGTGACTGAAATAAAAGCGACGGTGACCTGGCACCAATTCGGGCTACAGTGAGTAATTACTAACCTGGAATCAACACAGAAAAAAAAAACCCTTTCGCACACCTGTGACTGAAATCAAAGCGACGGTGACCTGGCCCCAAATTTTTTGGGCCCTGCAGTGACAAAATTACCTAAAAAATTTTCTTATTAGAACTGTTATTTCAAAATCAGGTAGCAGTGGCATTGTCAAAATGGCCGTACTTCCCACTTTGGTTTCTTGTGCACCACGCTTCCAGTAGACAAATAGTAGAAGTCATATCTGACATAAAATGCTTTGCCAAACAAAAAAGGCACCAGAAAACACCTTGAGAGAAAAATATTGCAATAGTGAACATATCATATAGGGGTTCTCCACTTCCTAAATTACAACATGAACTACAGTACTGTAAATTTGGTCCTCCCAAAGTTGGTCCTACCCGGATGGGCAGCCGTGCGCCACAGTCGGCGGGGAACGGGATTGGTCATTGACTATGGAAGTTTCAGAGGCACGCCTACATCCGTGTGAACGTAGATGGGGCAGGCGTGCCTCTGAAACTTCTAATCGCCCCAGCCAATTGTGGTCGCAGGGGGCACGATCCCGTAAGAGACTTTACTGTAATTGAGCAAAATTAAACATTTCCATTATTTGGGCAATTCAGGCCTGTGCTGGTGGAGGGTTCTTAAGAATACTAACACGGACTCACTAACACAACAAAGTTAGGCATCTCAGTCAGTTCCAATGAATCAGATAACAACAGGCCTTAGCCCCCCAGTTCTTTCATGGCAATATCAATATTAAATTGTGTGCAAATTCCTCTAAGGAATGCGATGATATCTGGGTTTGGGGGTAGTCTTCCACAATTTTCCCTTATGCGCTGCTGGACGTCTCGGTAAACAGCTCTCTGCTGACGAGGATTTTGCAGCCTGATCTTGGACCATCTCCACATGCGTCAAGGATTCTTCCCTTTTGATTACATCAAGGAATTTCCAGAAATTTGGATGAAAAACCCGATATCAGCTTGTAGTCGACGATGCCACCCTCGACGTTGTTATTTGTTCTTGGCAGGTTTTTTGGAGTGTGCGTTCATGCATGTTCCACATTTCAGTTGCAAACGGTGGTTCCTTCGATCGTTGCCATTGTTCTTTCTTTTTCCAATGTACGTGGCTTCAAAGTATTGGAGAATAGGTGCAGCACTGGCAGGCAGGTAAACTTGGAGCTCCTCGAAAGATTGGATAACATCATCAGGGGCACAAATGCTAAGGCAGGAATCATAATTTTGAAGGCGAATTCAGCGTCTGCCTGGTAGGCATTTGCTAGCCCATGAGCCTGAATCTGAAATGAAAGGTTAACATGAGAGGCGCTCTTTTGTCATGGGGTTGGGGGGGGGGGGGGGGGGGCTTATGGGACCGCATTTTAAAGGCCTCAATCCCCATATTGTATAAACTCTGTAAAGCAAGCCAACGGGTCGAATAACTACAGTTTTGGGATTAATTTTGCGAAAAAAGCTTGCCGATTTTTTAAATTAATAAAAATACGCGGTTTTTTACCCCTTTTGAACTTCGCGCCATGCACATAAACCGTGACATTTTGAATATTATTTACTGTTTAAGATCAATTACAATAAATGTGCACATACTTTCTCTAAAATCTCCCCCCTCTCTTTTCTCCCTCTCTCTCCCCCTCTCTTCCCCCTCCCTCTTCCCCCCCCCTCTCTCTCCCCCCTCTCTCTCTCCCTCTCTCTCTCCCTCTCCCTCCCCCCCCACCCACCCCTCTCCTCTCTCCCCCCCTCTCCCCTCCCACTCTCCCCCTCTCTCTCCCCCACTCTCTTCCCACTTTCTTATCTCCCCCCTCTCAACATTCTCTCAACCTCCGGGTTTCCCCCAATCGTTTACCCCCACCTCCCCCCCCACCCCCACACCCCCCTCTTCTTCAATACACATGAAATCAAATGACATTTTTTATTTATATGGGAAAAGTACGCCATAAAACTAGGTCGTCCGCGTAAAAGGATCATGTTCGATTTATCCAATTTCACCTTCGAGATGTCATGCAACATAACATTAATAACGTCGGGCGAGTAACTGCCCTGGGCACCCCCATATCCAATACGTGCTCTTCCGACATGGCGGCACCAACTTTCAAAGCGTACCTGACGGCGCCTTGTGAGAGCAATTATCGCATTATACATTGGACCATTAATCCCCAGGTTTGAAAATTTTTAAAAAACAATTTATCTAACCATACATTATCATAGGCAGACTTCACGTCAAAAAAGATAGCTTTGGATGTCCTTTGAAGACGCTTTCTTTAAAATGTGAAGTAAGGCGTACTAAATGGTCCGTGCACCCACGGCCGTTTTTGAAACCCGTATACATGTAATCCAAAAACTGAAGCATCGACAATCACTTGATTTACTTTTTCAATGTCTGTTTCAGACGTACTCTACCATTTTTATTCATCTGAATGAAAAAAAATTTACCATTTCTAAGACTCGACCCTTGGCCTACATACCTGACGATACACGTTTTGGGTGAGATGGGAAGAAGCAGCCCTTTACTTCTATACCGGGGAAGACGTTGACGAGTGCATTCAGTGCCGCTCTCTCAAAGTCTATCAGGCTTCCTTGGATGGAGTCCGTTTCTAGTAAGAGCCGAAACTTCTCGAAGGACATGTCATATGTATCCTGCCCTTTTTTTGGTCAACAACACAAAGACGCAGGGGAAAACTCGTCCATTTGCAGAACGACTATGTAGCGTAGCGGAAAAAATGATCGGGGACAGTCTTAAATGTGCCATCTGCCCCCAAACCAAAACTGCGACGCCAATAAGCTCTGCTGGCCATCATCGCTCATGAAGAAGAGGAAACCCCTCTGCGTTTCCTTCACCATTGTCATACCTCAAGAAGAGACCACCTCTGGTGGTAACCTGGTATGCTGGGGGAATTATATGGCGGCGCATTCTGGGGTACTGGCAGTCGATTCCCCGCATGTTTTCTATTGCGACGGATATTTCGACGAACGTTCTCAACAGCAACCATTCTCCCACTCGTGCGTCTGACATATTACGCACGCCTTCTGTTTTGATTTGCTGTGGCGTTTCCTCCGTATCTTTTGCTCTTTGTGTCATGTTTGCCCGAGTGGCTAACATTTCATTTCTTGCTGCAGCGTTGAGTGTGCTCATTTGTTTGATCGAGTAATCTGTTGCCCTGCAGATTTCAGTTTCGCTTTGCAGTTTGTTCTCCTCCTTAGTTCACATTCCCATGATTCTTTCCCATCTGCAATTCTTGAGCTTTACATAGCAGAATCCTTCATAAAAGAAGTTTTCTGCCGCCTCTGCTTGTTGCGATGAACTCCATAGTTGTGGAAAAGCATTCAGCATCTAAAACAAAAGTACCGGATTCTTGGAATCACTGTGTGGTCAGACGTGAGTTGTCTAACGAAAGCGCCCGCTTAACCCATTTTTATAATTTAATTGAGGAATGGTTTGGGAAAATTTTAAACCCTCCAAAAAATTTAATTGAAGCTGCCATTAAATGTAAGAATATATATGTTACTTGGTGAAATTTTTTAATCGCTTATTTATATAAAAATTACAATTATAAATGGGTTGAGCGAAGAAAGCGTCTGGTCTATGTTTCCAAGAATCTCAGCATCATTTCTGGGAATTATGTGAAGGGCAGGGGGCTGCTGTTTCATCGAACCCAGGGTTTTTTGAATCACTGACATGGAAATGTGTGAGAGAACGAGATGCCTCATTCTTGGAATCAGCGCGACAGAAAAGGCGTGTTGTGTGTGTGTGTGTGTGGGGGGGGGGGGGGGGGGGGATGCAATGCAGCTTCAAACAAAAATCACATGTTTTGGTGGATGTTTTTGGTAGGATACCAAAGGAGATGTTGTGCTTTTATTGTGGTACTCTGTTTCCCAATATTTGAGGTTGGCTTTTTTAAAAATTTTTTTATGATACTGAATAAAACACACAAAAAGAGACATTAAAACTTTTAAACTTTCGAAGATCCATTTCATGCATCTGGGAAAATCTCATCTTTATCTCTCCTTCCTTCCAGACCCCTCCCCCCCCCTTTTCTCCCCCATGTACACACACAAGGGCCCTGCGCATACATTCGTGCACACAGACAATTTCGGGGTTTTTTTGAGAAGAATGAAAAAAAAAAAAAAGGGAAAAAAAGAAAGAAAGAAAGAAAGAAAGAAAGAAAAGAAAAGAAGAAAAGAAAAAGGGGAGAGAAATAAATAAAGAAAAAAAGAAAAAAAGAAAGAAGAGAAAGAAAGAAAGACAAAAAAAGAAAACCCGAGAAAGAAAGGGAAAAAAACAAGAAAGAAAGACAGAGAAAGAAAGCGACAGAGAAAGAAAGAAAGAAAAAAAGACAGAGAAATGGGGGGGGGGGGGGGGGGATGCAGCTTCAAACAAAACATCACTGTCATGAATATGTTTGCAAGAATTTTATTTCAAATTTTCATGGGAAATGTTCATAGATTTGCCAAAAATCTACATGGGAAAAATCTGGGGGGTAAACATCCAGAAGGAACTGTCCGGGTGGCAAAAAATCCAGGCGGCAAATGTCCTGGGGTTTGGCACATGTCCTATGTTGGCAAAAGTCGGGTGGCAAACATCCAGGCGGCAAAATGTCCTGGGGTGGCACATGTCCCATGTTGGCAAAAATCCGGGTGGGTAACATCCGGGTGGCAAATGTCCTGGGGTGGTACATGTCCTATGTTGGCAAAATTCTGGGGGGGTAAATCCGGGTGGCAAATGTCCTGGGGTGGCACATGTCCTTGTTGGCAAAGTCCGGGTGGTAAACATCCGGGTGGCAAATGTCCTGGGGTGGTACATGTCCTATGTTGGCAAAGTCCGGGTGGTAAACATCCGGGTGGCAAATGTCCTGGGGTGGCACATGTCCTATGTTGGCAAAAAAATCCGGGTGGTAAAACATCCGGGTGGCAAATGTCCTGGGGTGGTATAAAATCCGATGGCATAAGTCCGGGTGGCAAATGTCCACACACACACACACACACACACACACACACACACACACACTCACACACACACACACACACACACACACACACACACAGACACTAGACGACAATGAAAGTAAACATTAAAAACATTGTATCTGGGCACAGCCCAAAACCTATCTACCATTTAATCCAAACTCAATGCCGTTTTCAATACGCTCACTCACACTCTTCACACACACGCACACACACACACACACACACACACACACACACACACACACACACACACACCACACACACACACACACACACACACACACACACACACACACACACACACACACACACACGACGTCCTTTGTACTGGACTGTGACAGAGAGACAAAGAGAAAAACGACAAACCTCCAACTGCGAAGGAAGAATGCATCATCAGAGATTAAAGATGACCACAGAAGGAGTGAACAGCTGCCTGTGACATCTCAATGCATCATCAGAGATTGAAAGATGACCACAGAAGGAAGTGAACAGCTGCCTGTGACATCTCAGTGCATCATCAGAGATTGAAAGATGACCACAGAAGGAGTGAACAACTGCCTGCGACATCTCGATGCATCATCAGAGATTGAAAGATGACCACAGTAGGAGTGAACAGCTGCCTGTGACATCTCAATGCATCATCAGAGATTGAAAGATGACCACAGAAGGAGTGAACAGCTGCCTGTGACATCTATCAAATCTTTGCAGACCTTTATTCCTTCAGGCATCATGCCCAAGTGTGGAAATCCTCAATGAAACTTACTCGCCAAAATCATGAAAATAATAGTAATGACGGTAATAGTGATGATACTAATAGTGCATATGATGGTAGCGATTTTCAGTGATAATAGAATACTGCATACTTGCAGCCACATGCGTTCCAGATCTTGTTTCAAACCCACACCAATCTTTACACAACTACATGAAACCTATTCCCCAACTGGTATTTGCAGGAATCAGTCTCCACTTACATGTTATCAATGAAATATAAGTTCGTTTCAAAGTAAGGTCACTGCAGGAGAAAACTGAAATAAATTTAAAGACAAAATACTACATTACTCCGCCAGACAAAAGGGGTGAATATATTACAAGACAAAACACAACGCGCTTCGACCTCTTTGGTCTTCAGGCAAAATGATAATATTCAGGACAATGAAAACAAAGAACAAGCGGTAACTCATGAAAACCATTCGTTCAACGTCCATTTTGCGCCCGCTGTGAAAAGACAAGTGATTGCTCTTTCTCCGTGTTCATTGTCCTGAACATTGTTTAGCCTGCTTGAAGAAGACCAAAGAGGTCGAAACGCGTCGCGTTTTGTCTTGTAATTTGTTTGTCTCTTTTGTCCGGTGGAACAATATATTTTTTTCTTTAAAAAAAAAAGAAAAAGTTTGCATACAAGACATCCCCAAACGACAAGCGTCAGACACGCATGCTGACGTGTGACAGCCGTCATGATCGGCTGAAGCCACTCTACAGGCTGAACACTGCGCAGTGACGTCAACTGCAGCAGTGCTGCTGCTGCGCAGTGGACGGGATGACGTGGGTGACTGTAGAGGCGGCCATGCCTGAGCCAGACATGCCTGAGCCAGACATGCCCTGAGCCAGAGTCCAGCGAGCGGTGCCAGTGCTGAGCACGGTAATGATTCACAGACACCATCGCTGGCCTCCAGCACTACCCGCAGGCTCTTCGCTCTCTACTGCAACTAGCGTCATCCTTCTCAACAAGAGGTAATGTAGCTTTGGCAAAGGGCCATATAAGGGCTATCATCGCGTTGAAGTCAACTTACATGTCATTAAAAAAAACCTCATTCACTAGGGCCTTTAAAATACACCTGAAAACACACCGGAGATTTTCTTTGAAATCTTTCTTCTGTAAATTCTTAGATCAGAGAAAAAAATGATCTGTCAGAAATCCAAAGATCACATCAGGTGGGACATCTCTCAACTAGGTTTTTCATGGAGTCTGCTGTAAAGCGTTTTATGTCTTGCATCATGCAAGTCCCAACACTCCACGAGTATGTTTCACTGTGAGTGGTACATGACATGGAATGCGCCAAGGAGATTCTTCACCTTTAAAAGATAGGAATGGTGTAAAACGAGTGGTCTGTATGCAAACGGCACAAAACTTTCTCCTTTCCGGCCAGCCCTGGAACATGGTAAAAACTCGTTCAGGTTTGGATGGATTGGAAGCAAAGGGGAGAGGGAAATGGGAGACAATATTCAGAGGACTGCAGGGAACGGGGAGACAACATTCAGGCATTTTGAGCCTTTAACCACCTTCAGGTTTTACAACACGTAATCTTTCCGCAGTCCACTACTCCCACCATCTCCCTTCGACACCTCCACCTTTGCTCCCTTCCACCCCCCCCCCTCCCCCCCCCCTCCCCACCCCCACAGCTTTCCTCCCATTGCCTCCATCCTCAATGTTCTGCCTAATATCGGACGGCTTTGTTTTCAAAGGGAGCGTGACTGCAGGCGGAAAGTGAAATAAATTTAGAAGAGAAATTATGAATCATTCCTCCGGATAAAAGGGACAAACAAATGACCAAGACAAAAGACGAGGGTTTTGTTCATAATCAGTTTGCCCCTTTTGTCCGGCGGAATAATGTCAATTTTCTGCCAAAGACAGCTTGCTGTTTGTCTTTGTTCATTTCTCTGCCAAGACAGCTTGCTGTTTGTCTTTGTTCTTTTCTCTGCCAAAGACAGCTTGCTGTTTGTCTTTGTTCATTTCTCTGCCAAAGACAGCTTGCTGTGTCTTAATGTTAATTCTCTGCCAAAGACAGCTTGCTGTGTGTCTTAATGTTCATGTCTCTGCCAAAGACAGCTTGCTCTTTGTCTTTATGTTCATGTCTCTGCAAAAGACAGCTTGCTCTTTCTCTTAATGTTCATTTCTCTTCCAAAGGCAGCTCGCCGTTTATCTTAATGTTCATTTCTCTTCCACAGACAGCTTGCTGTGTGTCTCAGTGTTTTTCTCTTCCACAGACAGCTTGCTGTGTGTCTCAGTTTTTTCTCTTCCACAGACAGCTTGCTGTGTGTCTCAGTGTTTTTCTTTTCCAAGGACATTGCTGTGTGTCTCAGTGTTTTTCTTTTCCACGGACAGCTTGCTGTGTGTCTCAGTGTTTTTTCTCTTTCACACAGCTTGCTGTGTGTCTCAGTGTTTTTCTTTTCCACGGACAGCTGCTGTGTGTCTCAGTGTTCCACAAGTGATCACAGAATGGGTGCGCCCTTCAATGTTGTAGCATGCTCAAGGAAACCATGAACGACATTCCCGGGGCTGTGACAATGCCAGAGGTGGCGACTTCCAGCCATCGGCCTCAACTGATGGAAGGACAGTCGTCTCCTGGCTCTGCATCTACCTGTCCATCTCCTTCTCCTTGAAGTCAGCACAGGTCGTGAAACCATCCAGATCTCTGCGTGTGTGCTTCTTCGAAACAGGACAGAATTATCGGCAGCATGCAAAATGTAAAACGTTGTGGTGGTAAGGACCATGACAACATGGAATGTTCATTATCCACAAGCCTGTGAGAAATACTTTGCATGTAAGGCCTTGATTTCAGCCCCGGCAGAAACAGGTCCAGTAAGTGACATTTATATTAAAGGCATGCAAATTGTAATTTTCAGTTAGTGATATTTATATTAAGGGAATGCAAATGGCCGTTCTAAGTTAGTGACATCTATATTAAGGGGATGCAATGTCAGTTCTTAGTGAGTGACATTTATATCAAGGGTATGCAAATGGCCGTTCTAAGTTAGTGACATTTACATTAAGGAATGCAAATGGCAGTTCTTAGTGGATTACATTTGTATCAAGGGTATGCAAATGACAGTTCTTAGTGAATTACGTTATATATCAAGGTTATGTAAATGGTCGTTTTTTAGTAAATGGCATTCATATTTAAGGGTATGCAAATGGCAATTCTCAGTAAGTGACCTGTACATTAAGGTCACACAAACAGCTGTTCTCAGTATGTAACGATACAGGCTGTACCAAAGCAAGACGGACAAAACAGTTTTGTCCAACATGATCAATGCACAGACCAGACATCATGGTTGTACTATATATGTTTGGTTGGAAAAGGGGAACCCCAAAAAAAAAT
>JAFLJL010018374.1:33551-50549 GCA_018398815.1 Conus ventricosus | reverse complement strand
GGAGTGTAGATAAATGATGGGACAAAGAGGACTGGAATGTAGATAAATGATGGGACAAAGAGGACTGGAATGTAGATAAATGATGGGACATCAAGGACTGGAGTGTAGATAAATGATGGGACATCAAGGACTGGAATGTAGATAAATGATAGGACAAAGAGGACTGGAATGTAGATAAATGATGGGACATCAAGGACTGGAATGTAGATAAATGATGGGACATCAAGGACTGGAATGTAGATAAATGATGGGACAAAGAGGACTGGAGAGTAGATAAATGATGGGACGAAGTGGACTGGAGTGTAGATAAATGATGGACGAAGATGACTGGAGTGTAGATAAATGAGGGACAAAGAGGACTGCAGTGTAGATAAATAATGGGACATCAAGGACTGGAATGTAGATAAATGATGGACGAAGAGGACTGGAGTGTAGATAAATGATGGGACGAAGACGACTGGAGTGTAGATAAATGATGGGACATCAAGTGAGTTGGGAAAGGCAAGGTAAGTAGGGAAAGGCAGGGTGAGTAGGGAAAGGCAGGTGAGTAGGGAAAGGCAGGGTGAGTAGGGAAAGGAAGGGTAAGTAGGGAAAGGCAGGGTAAGTAGGGAAAGGCAGGGTGAGTAGGGAAAGGCAGGGTGAGTAGGGAAAGGCAGGGTAAGTAGGGAAAGGCAGGTGAGTAGGGAAAGGCAGGGTAAGTAGGGAAAGGCAGGTAAGTAGGGAAAGGCAGGGTGAGTAGGGAAAGGCAGGGTGAGTAGGAAAGGCAGGGTAAGTAGGAAAGGCAGGGTGAGTAGGGAACGGCAGGGTAAGTAGGGAAATGAAGGGTGAGTAGGGAAAGGCAGGGTGAGTAGGGAAAGGCAGGGTAAGTAGGGAAAGGCAGGCTGAGTAGGGAAATGAAGGGTGAGTAGGGAAAGGCAGGGTGAGTAGGGAAAGGCAGGGTGAGTAGGGAAAGGCAGGGTGAGTAGGGAAAGGAAGGGTAAGTAGGGAAAGGCAGGGTGAGTAGGGAACGGCAGGGTAAGTATGGAAAGGCAGGGTGAGTAGTGAGTAGGAAAGGCAGGGTAAGTATGGAAAGGCAGGGTGAGTAGTGAGTAGGGAAAGGCAGGGTGAGTAGTGAGTAGGGAAAGGCAGGGTGAGTAGGGAAAGGCAGGGTGAGTAGGGAAAGGCAGGGTGAGTAGGGAAAGGAAGGGTAAGTAGGGAAAGGCAGGGTGAGTAGGAAAGGAAGGGTGAGTAGGGAACGGCAGGGTGAGTAGGGAAAGGCAGGCTGAGTAGGGAAAGGAAGGGTGAGTAGGGAAAGGCAGGGTGAGTAGGGAAAGGAAGGGTGAGTAGGGAAAGGCAGGGTGAGTAGGGAAAGGCAGGGTGAGTAGGGAAAGGAAGGGTGAGTAGGGAAAGTAGGAAAGCATGACAAGTAGGAAAGGAGCGTGGGAAATGGTCGGGTACATCCGATAAGGAGAGTAAGTAGGGTAGATAGGGAGAGTAGGAAAGGACAGTGGGAAATGGTCGGGTACATCCGATAAGGGAGAGTATGTAGGGTAGATAGGGAGAGTAGGAAGAGAGGAAGACGTCGGGAAAGTGGGAAAATGTGGGGGAAGTAGGAAAAGGTGGGGGAAGTAGAGAAAGGCATTGGAAGCAGAGAACAGTGGGGAAAATAGCAAACAGTTCAGAAAGTAGAAAACGGCAGAGAAAAAGGCAGGGAAGAAGAACATGGAGGGAAAGAAGAACATGGAGGGGAAGAAGAACATGGAGGGAAGAAGAACATGGAGGGAAAAAGAAACATGGAGGGAAAGAAGAACATGGAGGGAAAGAAGAACATGGAGGTGAAGAAGAACATGGAGGGGAAGAAGAACATGGAGGGGAAGAAGAACATGGAGGGGAAGAAGAACATGGAGGGGAAGAAGAACATGGAGGGAAAGAAGAACATGGAGGGAAGAAGAACATGGAGGGGAAGAAGAACATGGAGATAGAGTAAGAAAAGGTGAAGAAAGTAGAAAATGGAGGGGAAGAAGAACATGGAGATAGAGTAAGAAAAGGTGAAGAAAGAAGAACATGGAGGGGAAGAAGAACATGGAGGGGAAGAAGAACATGGAGATAGAGTAAGAAAAGGTGAAGAAAGTAGAAAATGGTATGGAAGGTAGGCGGAAAACAAAAAAAAAAAATGGCGGTTGAAAGAAGGGGAAAATTAGAGAAGTTGTTAAATCATTTCACAAAGGAGAAAAGAAAGAATAGCAGAGAACTCCTCTAGGTTCGAAAAACTATGGGAGGAACAGAACACTATTTAATACTGACAAAGGCGGGGCAACGTAAGGAGTATGAATAACAATTTGAAACAAACAAACAAACACTGGAAAAAAAATGGACAGGTGAAGCTGGGAATTTCTGCTACGTGTAGAACGTTAGGGCAGGTCAACTCACCACAAGAATCTGGTGTTATACAATATTGTTTTCCTGAAGAGAAGAGAGCACACCTGTCTTTCCGCTAGAGCAAGGATTTTGTACCTTCAACCCAAACATATAGTACACCATGATGTCTGGTCTGTGCATTGATCATGTTGGACAAAACTGTTTTGTCCGTCTTGCTTTGGTACAGCCTGTATCGTTACATACTGAGAACAGCTGTTTGTGTGACCTTAATGTACAGGTCACTTACTGAGAATTGCCATTGCATACCCTTAATATGAATGCCATTTACTAAAAAACGACCATTTACATAACCTTGATATATAAACGTAATTCACTAAGAACTGTCATTTGCATACCCTTGATACAAATGTAATCCACTAAGAACTGCCATTTGCATTCCCTTAATGTAAATGTCACTAACTTAGAACGGCCATTTGCATACCCTTGATATAAATGTCACTCACTAAGAACTGACATTTGCATCCCCTTAATATAGATGTCACTAACTTAGAACGGCCATTTGCATTCCCTTAATATAAATATCACTAACTGAAAATTACAATTTGCATGCCTTTAATATAAATGTCACTTACTGGACCTGTTTCTGCCGGGGCTGAAATCAAGGCCTTACATGCAAAGTATTTCTCACAGGCTTGTGATAATGAACATTCCATGTTGTCATGGTCCTTACCACCACACGTTTTACATTTTGCATGCTGCCGATAATTCTGTCCTGTTTCGAAGAAAGCACACACGCAGAGATCTGGATGGTTTCACGACCTGTGCTGACTTCAAGGAGAAGGAGAATGGACAGGTAGATGCAGAGCCAGGAGACGACTGTCCTTCCATTCAGTTGAGGCCGATGGCTGGAAGCGCCACCTCTGGCATTGTCACAGCCCCGGGAATGTCGTTCATGGTTTCCTTGAGCATGCTACAACATTGAAGGGCGCACCCATTCTGTGATCACTTGTGGAACACTGAGACACACAGCAAGCTGTCCGTGGAAAAGAAAAACACTGAGACACACAGCAAGCTGTGTGAAAGAGAAAAACACTGAGACACACAGCAAGCTGTCCGTGGAAAAGAAAAACACTGAGACACACAGCAAGCTGTCCTTGGAAAAGAAAAACACTGAGACACACAGCAAGCTGTCTGTGGAAGAGAAAAACACTGAGACACACAGCAAGCTGTCTGTGGAAGAGAAAAACACTGGAACACACAGCAAGCTGTCTGTGGAAGAGAAATGAACATTAAGAAAAACGGCGAGCTGCCTTTGGAAGAGAATGAACATTAAGAGAAAGAGCAAGCTGTCTTTTGCAGAGACATGAACATAAAGACAAAGAGCAAGCTGTCTTTGGCAGAGACATGAACATTAAGACACACAGCAAGCTGTCTTTGGCAGAGAAATTAACATTAAGACACAGCAAGCTGTCTTTGGCAGAGAAATGAACAAAGACAAACAGCAAGCTGTCTTTGGCAGAGAAAAGAACAAAGACAAACAGCAAGCTGTCTTTGGCAGAGAAATGAACAAAGACAAACAGCAAGCTGTCTTTGGCAGAAAAATTGACATTATTCCGCCGGACAAAAGGGGCAAACTGATTATGAACAAAACCCTCGTCTTTTGTCTTGGTCATTTGTTTGTCCCTTTATCCGGAGGAATGATTCATAATTTCCTCTTCTAAATTTATTTCACTTTCCGCCTGCAGTCAGCTCCCTTTGAAAACAAAGCCGTCCGATATTAGGCAGAAACATTGAGGATGGAGGCAATGGGAGGAAAGCTGTGGGGGTGGGGGGAGGGGGGGGAGGGGGGGGGGTGGAAAGGGAGCAAAGGTGGAGTGTCGAAGGGAGATGGTGGGAGTAGTGACTGCGGAAAGATTACGTGTTAAAACATGAAGGTGGTTAAAGGCTAAAAAATGCCTGAATGTTGTCTCCCCGTTCCCTGCAGTCCTCTGAATATTGTCTCCCTTTCCCTCTCCCCTTTGCTTCCAATCCATCCAAACCTGAACGAGTTTTTACCATGTTCCAGGGCTGGCCGGAAAGGAGAAAGTTTTGTGCCGTTTGCATACAGACCACTCGTTTTAACACCCATTCCTATCTTTTAAAAGGTGAAGAATCTCCTTGGCGCATTCCATGTCATGTACCACTCACAGTGAAACATACTCGTGGAGTGTTGGGACTTGCATGATGCAAGACATAAAACGCTTTACAGCAGACTCCATGAAAACCTAGTTGAGAGATGTCCCACCTGATGTGATCTTTGGATTTCTGACAGATCATTTTTTTCTCTGATCTAAGAATTTACAGAAGAAAGATTTCAAAGAAAATCTCCGGGGTGTTTTCAGGTGTATTTTAAAGCCCCCAGTGAATGAGGTTTTTTTTAATGACATGTAAGTTGACTTCAACGCGATGATAGCCCTTATATGGCCCTTTGCCAAAGCTACATTACCTCTTGTTGAGAAGGATGACGCTAGTTGCAGTAGAGAGCGAAAGAGCCTGCGGGTAGTGCTGGAGGCCAGCGATGGTGTCTGTGAATCATTACCGTGCTCAGCACTGGCACCGCTCGCTGGACTCTGGGTCAGGGCATGTCTGGCTCAGGGCATGTCTGGCTCAGGGCATGGCCGCCTCTACAGTCACCCACGTCATCCCGTCCACAGCGCAGCAGCAGCACTGCTGCAGTTGACGTCACTGCGCAGTGTTCAGCCTGTAGAGTGGCTTCAGCCGATCATGACGGCTGTCACACGTCAGCATGCGTGTCTGACGCTTGTCGTTTGGGGATGTCTTGTATGCAAACTTTTTCTTTTTTTTTTAAAGAAAAAAATATATTGTTCCACCGGACAAAAGAGACAAACAAATTACAAGACAAAACGCGACGCGTTTCGACCTCTTTGGTCTTCTTCAAGCAGCTAAACAATGTTCAGGACAATGAACACGGAGAAAGAGCAATCACTTGTCTTTTCACAGCGGGCGCAAAATGGACGTTGAACGAATGGTTTTCATGAGTTACCGCTTGTTCTTTGTTTTCATTGTCCTGAATATTATTCATTTTGCCTGAAGACCAAAGAGGTCGAAGCGCGTTGTGTTTTGTCTTGTAATATATTCACCCCTTTTGTCTGGCGGAGTAATGTAGTATTTTGTCTTTAAATTTATTTCAGTTTTCTCCTGCAGTGACCTTACTTTGAAACGAACTTTATTTTCATTGATAACATGTAAGTGGAGACTGATTCCTGCAAATACCAGTTGGGGAAATAGGTTCATGTAGTTGTGTAAAGATTGGTGTGGGTTTGAAACAAGATCTGGAACGCATGTGGCTGCAAGTATGGCAGTATTCTATTATCACTGAAAATCGCTACCATCATATGCACTATTAGTATCATCACTATTACCGTCATTACTATTATTTTCATGATTTTGGCGAGTAAGTTTCATTGAGGATTTCCACACTTGGGCATGATGCCTGAAGGAATAAAGGTCTGCAAAGATTTGATAGATGTCACAGGCAGCTGTTCACTCCTTCTGTGGTCATCTTTCAATCTCTGATGATGCATTGAGATGTCACAGGCAGCTGTTCACTCCTTCTGTGGTCATCTTTCAATCTCTGATGATGCATCGAGATGTCGCAGGCAGTTGTTCACTCCTTCTGTGGTCATCTTTCAATCTCTGATGATGCACTGAGATGTCACAGGCAGCTGTTCACTCCTTCTGTGGTCATCTTTCAATCTCTGATGATGCATTGAGATGTCACAGGCAGCTGTTCACTCCTTCTGTGGTCATCTTTCAATCTCTGATGATCATTTCTTCCTTCGCAGTTGGAGGTTTGTCGTTTTTCTCTTTGTCTCTCTGTCACAGTCCAGTACAAAGGACGTCGTGGTGTGTGTGTTGTGTGTGTGTGTGTGTGTGTGTGTGTGTGTGTGTGTGTGTGGTGTGTGTGGTGTGTGGTGTGTTGTGTGTGTGTGTGTGTGTGTGTGTGTGTTGTGCGTGTGTGTGAAGAGTGTGAGTGAGCGTATTGAAAACGGCATTGAGTTTGGATTAAATGGTAGATAGGTTTTGGGCTGTGCCCAGATACAATTGTTTTTAATGTTTTACTTTCATTGTCGTCTAGTGTCTGTGTGTGTGTGTGTGTGTGTGTGTGTGTGTGTGTGTGTGTGTGTGTGTGTGTGTGTGTGGTGTGTGTGTGTGTGTGTGTGGACATTTGCCACCCGGACTTATGCCATCGGATTTATACCACCCCAGGACATTTGCCACCCGGATGTTTACCACCCGGATTTTTGCCAACATAGGACATGTGCCACCCCAGGACATTTGCCACCCGGATGTTTACCACCCGGACTTTTGCCAACATAGGACATGTACCACCCCAGGACATTTGCCACCCGGATGTTTACCACCCGGACTTTTGCCAACATAGGACATGTGCCACCCCAGGACATTTGCCACCCGGATGTTTACCACCCAGACTTTTGCCAACATAGGACATGTACCACCCCAGGACATTTGCCACCCGGATGTTTACCACCCGGACTTTTGCCAACATAGGACATGTGCCACCCCAGGACATTTGCCGCCTGGATGTTTGCCACCCCGGACTTTTGCCAACATAGGACATGTGCCAACCCAGGACATTTGCCGCCTGGATGTTTGCCACCCGGACAGTTGCCTTCTGGATGTTTACACCCCCAGATTTTTGCCATGTAGATTTTGGCAAATCTATGAACATTTCCCATGAAAATTTGAAATGAATTCTTGCAAACATATTCATGACAGTGATGTTTTGTTTGAAGCTGCATCCCCCCCCCCCCCCCCCCCCCAATTTCTCTGTCTTTTTTTCTTTCTTTCTTTCTCTGTCTGTCTTTCTTTCTCTGTCTTTCTTTCTTTGTTTCTTCTTCTTTCTTTCTCTGTCTTTCTTTCTTTGTCTTTCTTTCTTTCTCTGTCTTTCTTTCTTTCTTTTTTTTCTTTATTTATTTCTCTCTCTCTTTCTTTCTTTCTTTCTTTCTTTCTTTCTTTTCTTTCTTTTCTTTCTTTCTTTCTTTCTTCTTTCTTTTTTTTCATTCTTCTCAACAAAACCGAAATTGTCTGTGTGCACGAATGTATGCGCATGCCCTTGTGTGTGTACATGCGGGGGAGAAAAGGGAGGGGAGGGGGTCTGGAAGGAAGGAGAGATAAAGATAGAGATATTCAGATGCATGAAATGGATCTATCGAAAGTTTCAAAGTTTTAATGTCTCTTTTTGTGTGTTTTATTCAGTATCATATAAAATTTTTAAAAAGCCAACCTCAGAATATTGGGAAACAGAGTACCATCAATAAAGCAACAAACATCTCCTTTGGGTATCCTACCAAAAACATCCACCAAAACATGTGATGTTTTGTTTGAAGCTGCATTGCATCCCCCCCCCCCCCCCCCCCCCCACACACACAACACACACACACATCACGCCTTTTCTGTCGCGCTGATTCCAAGAAATGAGGCTCTCGTTCTCTCACACACTTTCCATGTCAGTGATTCGAAAAATCTGGGTTCGATGAAACAGCAGTCCCCTGCCCTTCACATAATTCCCAGAAATGATGCTGAGATTCTTGGAAACATAGACCAGACGCTTTCTTCGCTCAACCCATTTATAATTGTAATTTTTATATAAATAAGCGATTAAAATATTTCACCAAGTAACATATATATTCTTACATTTAATGGCAGCTTCAATTAAATTTTTTGGATGGTTAATTTTTCCCAAACCATTCCTCAATTATAATTATAAAAATGGGTTAAGCGGGCGCTTTCGTTAGACAACTCACGTCTGACCACACAGTGATTCCAAGAATCCGGGTACTTTTGTTTTAGTTGCTGAATGCATTTCCACAACTATGGAGTTCATCGCAACAAGCAGAGGCGGCAGAAAACTTCTTTATGAAGGATTCTGCTATGTAAAGCTCAAAGAATTGTCAGATGGGAAAGAATACATGGAATGTGAACTAAGGAGGAGAACAAACTGCAAAGCGAAACTGCATCTGCAGGGCAACAGATTACTCGATCAAATCAATGAGCACACTCACGCTGCAGCAAGAAATGAAATGTTAGCCACTCGGGCAAACATGACACAAAGAGCAAAAGATACGGAGGAAACGCCACAGCAAATCATAACAGAAGGCGTGCGTAATATGTCAGACGCAGCGAGTGGGAGAATGGTTGCTGTTGAGAACGTTCGTCGAAATATCCGTCGCAATAGACAACATGCTGGGAATCGACTGCCAGTACCCCAGAATGCTGCCGCCATAGTAATTCCCCCAGCATACCAGGTTACCACCAGAGGTGGTCTCTTCTTGAGGTATGACAATGGTGAAGGAAACGCAGAGAGGATCCTCATCTTCATGAGCGATGATGGCCAGCAGAGCTTTATTGGCGTCGCAGTTTTGGTTTGCAGATGGCACATTTAAGACTGTCCCCGATCAGTTTTTCCAGCTACGCTACATAGTCGTTCTGCAAATGGACGAGTTTTCCCCTGCGTCTTTGTGTTGTTGACCAACAAAAGGCAGGATAACATATGAACATGTCCTTCGAGAAGTTTCGGCTCTTACTAGAAACGGACTCCATCCAGAGGAAGCACTGATAGACTTTGAGAGAGCGGCACTGAATGCACTCGTCAACGTCTTCCCCGGTATAGAAGTAAAGGGCTGCTTCTTCCATCTCACCCAAAACGTGTATCGTCAGGTATGTAGGCCAATGGTCGAGTCTTAGAAATGGTCATTTTTTTTTTCATTCAGATGAATAAAAATGTGTAGAGTACAGTCTGAAACAGACATTGAAAAAGTAAATCAAGTGATTGTCGATGCTTCAGTTTTTGGATTACATGTATACTGGTTTCAAAAACGGCCGTGGGTGCACGGACCATTTAGTACGCCTTACTTCACATATTAAGAAAGCGTCTTCTAAAGGACATCCAATAGCTATCTTTTTTGACGTGAAGTCTGCCTATGATAATGTATGGTTAGATAAATTGTATTTTAAACTTTCAAACCTGGGGATTAATGGTCCAATGTATAATGCGATAATTGCTCTCACAAGGCGCCGTCAGGTACGCGTGAAAGTTGGTGCCGCCATGTCGGAAGAGCACGTATTGGATATGGGGGTGCCTCAGGGCAGTATACTCGCCCCGACGTTATTTAATGTTATGTTGCATGACATCTCGAAGGTGAAATTGGATAAATCGAACATGATCCTTTACGCGGACGACCTAGTATTATGGCGTACTGTTCCATATAAAATAATAAATGTCATTTGATTTTCATGTGTATTGAAGAAGATGGGGGTTGTGGGGGTGGGGGTGGAGGTGGGGGTAACGATTGAGGGAACGGAGGTTGAGAGAATGTTGAGAGGGAGGGAGATAAGAAAGTGCGGAAGAGAGTGAGGGAGAGAGAGGGGGAGAGTGGGAGGAGAGAGGGGGGTGAGAGAGAGAGAGGGGTGGGTGGGAGGGAGGAGAGGAGAGAGAGAGGGAGAGAGAGAGGGGGGAGAGAGGAGGGGGAGAGGGAGGGGGAGAGAGAGGGGGGAGAGAGAGGGAGAGAGAGAGAGGGGGGAGAGTTAGAGAAGTATGTGCACATTTATTGTAATTGATCTTAAACAGTAAATAATATTCAAAATGTCACGGTTTATGTGCATGGCGCGAAGTTCGAAAGGGTAAAAAAACGCGTATTTTATTAATTTAAAAAAATCGGCAAGCTTTTTCGCAAAATTAATCCATACTGTAGTTATTCGACCCGTTGGCTTGCTTTACAGAGTTTATACAATATGGGGATTGTAGGCCTTTAAAATGCGGTCCCATATGCCCCCCCCCCCCCCCCCCCCCCACCCCATGACAAAAAGAGCGCCTCTCATGTTAACCTTTCATTTCAGATTCAGGCTCATGGGCTAGCAAATGCCTACCAGGCAGACGCTGAATTCGCTCTTCAACTTAATGATTCCTGCCTTAGCATTTGTGCCTCCTGATGATGTTATCCAATCTTTCGAGGAGCTCCAAGTTTACCTGCCTGCCAGTGCTGCACCTATTCTCCAATACTTTGAAGCCACGTACATTGGAGAAGAAAGGAACAATGGCAAACGATCGAAGGAATCCACCGTTTGCAACTGAAATGTGGAACATGCATGAACGCACACTCCAAAACCTGCCAAGAACAAATAACAACGTCGAGGGTGGCATCGTCGACTACAAGCTGATATCGGGGTTTATCATCCAAATTTCTGGAAATTCCTTGATGTAATCAAAAGGGAAGAATCCTTGACGCATGTGGAGATGGTCCAAGATCAGGCTGGTCAAAATCCTCGTCAGCAGAGAGCTGTTTACCGAGACGTCCAGCAGCGCATAAGGAACATTGTGGAAGACTACCCCAACCGAGAATCATCGCATTCCTTAGAGGAATAGCACACAAGTTTAACTATTGATCTTGCCATGAAAGAACTGAGAGGCTAAGGCCTGTTGTATCTGATTCATTGGAACTGACTGAGATGCCTACATTGTTGTGTTAGTGAGTCCGTGTTAGTATTCTTAAGAACTCTCTCCACCAGCACAGCCTGAATTGCCCAATTAATGGAAACTGTTTAATTTTGCTCAATTACAGTAAAGTCTCTTACGGGATCGTGGCCCCTGCGACCACAATTGGCTGGGGCGATTAGAAGTTTCAGAGGCACGCCTGCACATCTACGTTCACACGGATGTAGGCGTGCCTCTGAAACTTCCATAGTCAATGACCAATCCCGTTCCCAGCCGACTGTGGTCGCACGGCTGCGATCCGGGTAGGACCAACTTGGTAGGACCAACTTTACAGTACTGTAGTTCATGTTGTAATTTAGGAAGTGGAGAACCACTATATGATATGTCACTATTGTCAATATTTTACTCTCAAGGTGTTACTGGTGCCTTTGTGTTTGGCAAAGCATTTTATGTCAGATATGACTTCTACTATTTGTCTACTGGAAGCGTGGTGCACAAGAAACCAAAGTGGCAAGTACGCCAATTGTGACAATGCCACTGCTAACCTGATTTGAAATAAACAGTTCTAATAAGAAATTTATTAGGTAATTAGTCACTGCAGCCAAAATTGGTGCCAGGTCACCGTCGCTTTGATTTCAGTCACAGGTGTGCGATGGGTTTTTTTTTTCTGTGTTGATTCCAGGTTATGTAATTACTCACTGTAGCCCGAATTGGTGCCAGGTCACCGTCGCTTTGATTTCAGTCACAGGTGTGCGATGGGTTAGGTCGTAAATAATTATTTACAGTATTTTTTCTGTGTTGATTCCAGGTTATGTAATTAGTCACTGTAGCCCGAATGTTGATTCCAGGTGTGAACCATCTGTTGTATTCAAGTACCGGTAATTGCAATTATGCCGTGCCCTTTTTAAAAAGCCCTCATGTAAGAATTAAAAGAAAAAGAGTACTTTGACAAATGACTTGTCTTATGCCAAAAGCGTTTTGTTTGGTAGACAATGATACTGGTTGTCTTTGGCTGAGCAATTGATTTATACTCTGGATCCTTCTGTAAGGGATCGAAAGTGTTCACCCCCTCAATCCAGTGACAAAATGGTCCTTTTATATGAAACAGACAATATTTTGGTGGTTGGCCCACTCACTTAGCGGTCTTTTTTATTTCACTAATAGGCTTTGGCTTTTCTTGCTCTCTTACAGAAGCATCATGATCTTTATGAAAACTGCCAGTTGTACCAGGTCCGTTTCATTTCAGCATGATGCCGCCTACCGTAATGTCTTGATTCAAATTGTTACTGATGTTCAGTCTTACAATAAATCCATGTTTGAAAAATTTATTCATCTAAACTGTTGTGAATTTTTCAACCGAGTTTAAGACAGATTCTGACCAACACTGTCCAGATGAAGATTCAATTAGGTCGCCCATCCCGGTCTTGAAAGTTTGCTGATGATGACTCGGTGAAATATCAGTTAGCCTTTGTAGGCGATTGATTAACGCTGGCAAATGTGATTCTAGGACAGGTGTCGGATTTCTTTCATCGGCAAAACCTAGTGGAAAGGCCCGGGTGGCAGATGTCCTATGTCGGTAACAGTCCGGGTGGTAAAAATCCGGGTGGCAGATGTCCTAGGGTGGCAGATGTCCTATGTCGGTAACAGTCCGGGTGGCAGATGTCCTAGGGTGGCAGATGTCCTAGGGTGGCAGATGTCCTATGTCGGTAACAGTCCGGGTGGTAAAAATCCGGGTGGCAGATGTCCTAGGGTGGCAGATGTCCTATGTCGGTAACAGTCCGGGTGGTAAAAATGCGGGTGGCAGATGTCCTAGGGTGGCAGATGTCCTATGTCAGTAACAGTCTGGGTGGTAAAAATCCGGGTGGCAGATGTCCTAGGGTGGCAGATGTCCTATGTCGGTAACAGTCCGGGTGGTAAAAATCCGGGTGGCAGATGTCCTAGGGGGGCAGATGTCCTATGTCGGTAACAGTCCGGGTGGTAAAAATCCGGGTGGCAGATGTCCTAGGGTGGCAGATGTCCTATGTCGGTAACAGTCCGGGTGGTAAAAATCCGGGTGGCAGATATCCTAGGGTGGCAGATGTCCTATGTCGGTAACAGTCCGGTGGTAAAAATCCGGTGGCAGAAGTCCGGGTGGTTATTGTCGGGTGGCAAATGTCCTGATAGGGAGCTAGCTGCCCAGACTCGCACCACTTTTAGATGTTGCACGTATGTGTGGAGATGTAATGTATTTTTGTCGTTTCTATTTATCAAGTCAGGGATGTGAACAACATTACGTTATGTCACGCAAAACACCACTGTCAATGACATCGCTATTTCTGTCGGTTTCCTTCATTTTGTCAATAAAGACGCCATCACGTATGATCCATATCAAACATTACGGTTAGAGGTAGCCCTATTCCTGTCATTTCTGTTCAGTGTTTCAATAACGTCATTGACACTTGATAACTTCATGTTAAAAATCTACGTCAGTAACGGCTCGTTTCCATCGACGGTGTGAATAACGACACCAGTAGAAGATGACGTCATTATTAAAATCACCTCAGTAGGAGTTCTTGTTCCATATCGTTATCCACTATGTCCATGACTACATTGAGAGTAGATGACATGGTGTCAGAGATAGTGTCAAGATCAGCTGCCCCTGTCATTCCCGGTCCCTGTGTTCATAACTCCAACATCAGATGACTTCATGCTGGCAGTCACTGTCATTGTCATTGTCATTGAAAGTACCAGTGTCCTTAAATTTTGATTTATAACATGAATAACTACAAAAGCCTTAGATGACATCATCACTGTCAGCAAAAGGTCCAGTTCCTATCGTTTTGAATTCTGTCAAAAATCCACACCAGCACCAGATGACGTCATACTAAGCGTCACTGTCAGCAATAGGCCCAGGTCCTTTCTTTTGATTTATTACGACAAAAACTACACCAGCACTCAATGACGTCATGCTAGAAGTCACTCAGTGACAGCTCCATTCTTACATTTTTTCCATTTCTGACGTCGACACGCACACCAACGCTAGATGACGTCATACTAAAAGTCACTGTCAGTGACAGCTCCATTTTTACGTTTTCCGTTCCTGACGTCGACACCTATACCAACACTAGATGACGTCATGCTAGAATTCACTGTCAGTGACAGCTCCATTCTTACGTTTTCCCTTTATGACGTCGACACCTACACCAGCAGGAGATGATGACGTCACTGATGGTGGGATGGACCTGGTCTGAGTCTTCACTCTCTGTTCGTTTCCACACAGGCTGAAACATTCTGTCACCACGTTCCAGAACTCTGCTCTGAACTTGCTGCCAGTCAGACAATACAGGTAGAAGTTGATGGCACTGTTGGCGTACCACAGGATGCTGCTGACGGACTTGAAGATGACAAACTGTCCATGAACCGCGGGTCTGGCATCTCCAGGATGTAGGTATACAGGATGAAGTAGACGGAGGTTGGCGTGGCGAGGAGAAGGAAGGCGGCACTGACGGTCAGCAGGGTCACAGACAGTGACGACACCTTCTGCTGCCTGGAGTCCTGAGTGCTGTGCTGCACAGACAGCTGTCTGTTGGCTCTGACAGACCCCACCAGCTTCCAGAGAAGAACGCTGTTGCTGATCACTAGAAACACGAAAGGAAGGAAAGAGAACTGAGCGAGGGCCACCCAGGACCACACTGTAACGAAAAACCATTCGTACGTCTTGGACACGGCGCTGACACAGCACTTAGTCACTGTGGTGCTACACAGGTCCTCGTCGTGCTCAATCCCGTAGAAGAAGTGACCGTGGATCAGGAAGACGACCACGACCAACACCACAGCGACAACTCCGGACCGCCTCTTGCTCCACGCAGCGCCGATACGATGCGGCCACAGCACAGACGCCGCTCTTTGAAAGGTCAGCGCCACCAGCATCCAGGAGGAGACAACTGGCACAGCGTAGGTCAGCACTCTGTCCACCTTGCACTGCCAGGACCCCAGGCTGTCGAAGAAGGGCACCTCAAAGGCCTCGTGCAGCCACTCCGTCAGACCGTTGGTGACCAGCACCAGCTGGTCGCACCATGCCAGACAGTGGAACCACACTCCCAGACTGGCTTCAGGAAGGCGAAACATGATGACAATGATCATGAAGTTCCCGAAGACTCCCAGCGCGAGCACGATGGGTATGCCGATCACGAAGATGAGGTTGGCGACGTCTGCGTAAGGTTGGTAGGCCTGAAGCCAGTCCTTGTGCTGCCACCACGGGATGTTCCCACCGTCTGTCACGTTCCTCATCCCTCTGCTCATGGACATCACAGAACTGGTGAAGGGGGCGGGGTCACTTCAGTTATCATGGTGGACGTGGTTGGAGGGTTTTGGTCTGTATCACGGACATGCACATGTTCGTCACGTTTGACGATTACAAACAAAAGGCAGATGTGATGGTAAACATGGTGTCATAATTCAAAGTCAGTCAATCGATCAATCAATCAATCAATCAATCAATCAATCAGGCATTCAATCAGGCAGTTAATCACTCACTCACCCTTCACTAACTCAATCAATCAATCATTTAACCAATTAATCAATCAATCAATCAACCAGTCAGTCAATCAACCAATGAATGAATCAATCAGTTAAATATCAGTCAATCAATCAATCAATCAATCAATCAGTCAGTCAATCGATGAATGGAAGGAAATCTTACTCTGTGGCAACTAGTGCAGAGGTCAGTCTTAATTGCTGTTGGAGTCAAGCACACTGGAAAAACATGATTACTGTGGAGAGAGAGGGGAGAGAGAGAGAGAGAGAGAGAGAGAGAGAGAGAGAGAGAGAGAGAGAGAGAGAGAGAGAGAGAGAGAGAGAGAGAGAGAGAAGAGAGAGGCGGAAGGGAGGACTAAAACACTGTTGAGTTTGTTTTCATTAGTATTGTTTTGATGATGAACCATAACCTATGCTAAAGCACCAGTTGCGGTATATCACTGCGACCTAGGGACGCAGAGATAGCCCGCACACATGGTGGCTAACTACTAGGGACAAGGACCAACCCAAGGGACTCTAATCTCTAAACTACTACCACCCACACCTCTCCCAGGACCCACCCTTCTCTTTTGACCCGGGACCACTACCGCACCGGTTACTGCGTCCCTAAGGGAGGCAACGGCAAGTACCCTAACACCGTGCTGGCCACTACGTCCCAAAAGGAGGCAGTAGCTAACACCCCTACCCTATCGCCTAAAGCTACCCCCCTTCTAACCACAACCATGGGACAACCCATTCCGGCCCGGAAAGCTCCACTCCTCAGCACTGTCCGTGGCCCCTCACAGGCTGACACCTCCCCGGAGATTCTGCACCCCGGCGCTGACCGTGGCTTCCCCGCAGATTGACTCCTCCCTGCGATGAGCACGACACCCAACGCACACACACACACCAGACGCCCTCTCGACGGATCCGGGGCTCGACGCCTCCTCCTCCGAAGGCCCCGCCGGACACTGAGGGTGAGGGAAGGCCTGGTGCCCTCTCACAGGATGCCTGACCAGGGAAAAGTAACAGGTGCCGGAGAACCCCCAGAGAAACCCCGGTAGCAGGAGGAGAGCTGCCTCACAGACGGCAGACGGCCCGGATGGTCTCCCTCTCCCGGGAAAGCAGCAGGCAACGGAAACCGCCGCTCACCTGCCGGCACGCGGCAGTAGACTGCGGTGGCTGGCCCCAGCCTCAGGACGGACCAGGATACCTGCTAACACAACTGTAGGCCACTACTGTAATGTTGCTGCTACCCGAGTCATCAAGGCTTATAGGCTACTTGGTAAAGCTTTAATCCTCCATCTCCCTTGCCTACTTCCCACTCGGGCATGAGAGTGACCCTTTGGATTTCGAGTATACTCCCCCAACCCGTTACTCGCTTTGGGGTTATCAGACCCATTTCCTGCCAACCCTATATAACAGCAGTAAAACAATATTCTCTCTGAGCCAATCTACGCTATTGCATATGAAATTATGAATCAAAACCCAATTCTCGGAGAAATAAAACCAATCTAAGCACTCCAACACAGACTGCATGGCCTCCTTAGGAAATACTAGATAAACTAGGAAATGGGCAATTTCACCATAGGGAATGGGCATTTCACAAGAGAATCTAGCCAAATTTCACA
>JAFLJL010018374.1:30000-32551 GCA_018398815.1 Conus ventricosus | reverse complement strand
GGTTTAATGACCAGTCCGGAACATGTTTATTATCATTCACGTCCAATGGTTTAATGACCAGTCAGGAATGATGTCGTTAATTGTCATCCACGTGCATTGGTTTAATGACCAGTCAGGAACGTGCGTTAATTATCATCCACGTCATGTGGTTTAATGACCTGTCAGGAACGTATGTCGTTAATTATCATCCAGTCCATTGGTTTAATGACAGTCCGGAACATGTTTATTATCATCACGTCATGGTTTAATGGACAGTTCCCGGAATGTGTCGATAATTGTCATCCACGTGCATTGGTTTAATGTACCTGTCAGAATGTGTCGTTAATTGTCATCCACGTGATGGTTTATGACCAGTAGGATAGTGTCGGTTTTATCACAGTGATGGTTTATGACCTGTCAGGAACGTGTCGTTAATTATCATCCCGTCTTGTTTAATGACCAGTCAGGAACGGTGTTAATTATCATACAGTCATTGGTTTAATGACCAGTCATGGACAGTCGTTAACTCATCAGTCCATTGTTTATGACCAGTCAGACTGTTAATTATCATCACGTCCATTGGTTTAATGACCAGCAGGACTGTGCATTAATTATCACCACGGCAGTTGGTTTATGACCAATTTTGGAAGTCGTTATTTATTCCAGTCCATTGGTTTAATGCCAGTCAGGAACATGTTAATATCATCCAGTGCCATTGGTTAATGACAGGGGAACATGTCGTTAATTATCATCACAGTACATTCGTGAATGACCAGTCAGGAACGTGTCGTTAATTATTTTCCATCGTGCATTCGCTTATGACCAGTCAGGAATCTGTCGTATTTATTATCCAGTCATTGGTTTAATGATCAGTCAGGAACGTGTCGTTAATTATCATCACGTCATTGTTTAATGACCAGTCAGGAACGTGTCGTTAATTATCATCACGTCCATTGTTATGACGTCAGGAACATGTTAATTTCATCACGTGCATTGGTTTAATGACCGTCGGAACGTGTCGTTATTATCATCAGTCATTCGTTTAATGACCAGCCAGGATCGTGATCGTTAATTATCATCCGTCATTGGTTAATGCAGTCAGAACTGTCGTTAATTATCATCCACGTCATTGTTATGACAGTAAGAACGTAGTATTATTATTATCACGTCCAATGGTTTATGACCAGTGAGGAAGTGTTATTATTATCCAGTCATGGTTTAGTGCAGCAGAACATGTTAATTGTCATCAGTCATTGGTTTAATGAGTCGGATGTTAATAATCATCACAGTCCATTGGTTATGTTAGTCAGAACGTGTTGTTAAATTATCATCCACGTTTCATTGGTTTTAATGACCGTCAGGAACTGTCGTCAATCTTCATCCACGTCCATTGGTTTATTTGACCAGTTCAGAAATGTTATATCATTCAGTCATTGGTTTAATGCAGTCACGGAATGTGTCATAATTATCATCCACGAGCATTGGTTTAATGACCATTTAGGAAGTGTTATTATCATCCAGTCCATTGTGTAAACAGTCGGAACATGTTAATTATCATCACGTCATTGGTTTAATGACCAGAGGAACAAGTCGTTAATTATCCAGTCCATAAGTTTATTGACACATCAGGAACGGTCGTAATTATTATCCACGTGCTCGCTTATGCAGTGGAACATGTCGTTAGTAATTATCCAGTCCATTGGTTTAATGACCTGTCTAGGTAAACGGTCGTTAATTATCATCCACGTCCATTGTTAATGACCAGTGGATACGTGTCGTTAATTATCATCCCGTCATTGGTTTAATGACAGTCAGGAACATGTTATTTTTCCACGTGCATTGGTTTAATGACCAGTCAGGAAGTGTGTTAAATTATCATCCACGTCATTGTTAATGACCAGCCAGGAAGTGTCGTTAATTATCTTCACGTCATTGGTTTAAGACCAGTCGGAACATGTGTTAATTATATCCACGTCCATTCGTTTAATGCAGTAAGGAAGTGTTAATTATTATCACGCCATGGGGTTTTAAGACAGTGAGGAACGTGTTAATTATTATCCCTTCATTGGTTTATGACCAGTCGGAAATGTTAAATTTTCATCCCGTCCCTTGGTTTAATGACCCGTCAGGAAATGTTAATATATCCACGTCCCTTGGTTTAAAGGTTAGTCGGAACGTGTTTTTAATTATATCCATTCATTGGTTTAAAGACGCGGGAAAATGTCTTAATTTTCCCGTCCTTTTTTTAATGGTTTAAGGGGCCGTCAGGAACAGTTAATTATCATCCCCGTGCATTTGGGTTTTAAAGACCAGTCGGAACTTTTAATTATCATCGACGTCCTTGGTTTAATGACAGTCGGAAATGTTAATTTTCATCCACGTGCATTGGTTTAATGACCAGTGGAACTGTTAATTTCATCCACGTGCTTGGTTTAATGACCAGTCAGAAAATGTTAATTTTCACCCCGGCATTGGTTTTTAAAGCCAGTCAGGGAAAAGTTAATTATAAACCCCGTCCTTGGGTTTTTGACCAGGGAAATGTTAAATTTTCATCCACGCCTTGGTTTAATGC
>JAFLJL010018374.1:0-20000 GCA_018398815.1 Conus ventricosus | reverse complement strand
CAGTGACTAAGTGCTGTGTCGCGCCGTGTCCAAGACGTACGAATGGTTTTTCATTCGCAGTGTGGTCCTGGGTGCTCGCTCCAGTTCTCTTTCCTTCCTTTCGTGTTTCTAGTGATCAGCAACAGCGTTCTTCTCTGGAAGCTGGTGGGGTCTGTCAGAGCCAACAGACAGCTGTCTGTGCAGCACAGCACTCAGGACTCCAGGCAGCAGAAGGTGTCGTCACTGTCTGTGACCCTGCTGACCGTCAGTGCCGCCTTCCTTCTCCTCACCACGCCAATCTCCGTCTACTTCGTCCTCTATCCCTACATCGTGGCCATAGTGGACCCTGTGGTGCACGGACAGTACCAGGTGTTCAGCTCCATCAGCATGACCCTGTGGCACGCCAAATAGTGCCATCAACTTCTACCTGTATTGTCTGACTGGCAGCAAGTTCAGAGCAGAGTTCTGGAACGTGGTGACGAAATGTTTCAGCCTGTGTGGAAACAAACAGAGAGTGAAGACCGACCCAGGTCCATCCCACCATCAGTGACGTCATCATCTCCTGCTGGTGTAGGTGTCGACGTCATGAAGGGGAAAACGTAAGAATGGAGCTGTCACTGACAGTGACTTCTAGCATGACGTCATCTAGTGTTGGTATAGGTGTCGACGTCAGGAACGGAAAACGTAAAAATGGAGCTGTCACTGACAGTGACTTTTAGCATGACGTTCATCTAGCGTTGATGTGCGTGTCGACGTCAGGAAATGGAAAAATGTAAGAATGGAGCTGTCACTGAGTGACTTCTAGCATGACGTCATTGGTGCTGGTGTAGTTTTTGACGTAAATAAATCAAAAGAAAGGACCTGGGCCTATTGCTGACAGTGACGCTTAGCATGACGTCATCTGGTGCTGGTGTGGATTTTTGACAGAATTCAAAACGATAGGAACTGGACCTGTTGCTGACAGTGATGATGTCATCTAAGGCTTTTGTAGTTATTCATGTTATAAATCAAAATTTAAGGACACTGGTTCTTTCAATGACAATGACAATGACTGCCAGCATGAAGTCATCTGATGTTGGAGTTATGAACACAGGGACCGGGAATGACAGGGGCAGCTGATCTTGACACTTCTCTAACACCATGTCATCTACTCTCAATGTAGTCATGGACATAGAGGATAACGATAATGGAACAAGAACTTCTACTGATGGTGATTTTAATAATGACGTCATCTTCTACTGGTGTCGTTATTCACACCGTCGATGGAAACGAGCCGTTACTGACGCAGCTTTTTAACATGAAGTTATCAAGTGTCAATGACGTTATTGAAACACTAAACAGAAATGACAGGAATAGGGCTACCTCTACCGTAATGTTTGATATGGAGTCATACGTGATGGTGTCTTTATTGACAAAATGAAGGAAACCGACAGAAATAGCGATGTCATTGACAGTGGTGTTTTGCTTTGACATAACGTAATGTTGTTCACTCCCTGACTTGATAAATAGAAACGACAGAAATACATTACATCTCCACACATACGTGCAACCATCTAAAAGTGGTGTGGAGTCTGGGCAGCTCTGATGTGAGCGCGCGCGCGCGCACACACACACACACACACACACCACACACCACACACACGCACGCACGCACGCACGCACGCACGCACGCACGCACGCACGCACGCACGCACGCGCACACACACACACACACAACACAACACACACACACACACTAGACGACAATGAAAGTAAACATTAAAAACAATTGTATCTGGGCACAGCCCAAAACCTATCTAATTACCATTTAATCCAAACTCAATGCCGTTTTCAATACGCTCACTCACACTCTTCACACACACACCACACACAACACACACACAAAACACACCACACACCACACACACACACACCACAACACAGGACGTCCTTTGTACTGGACTGTGACAGAGAGACAAAGAGAAAATCGACAAACCTCCAACTGCGAAGGAAGAATGCATCATCAGAGATTGAAAGATGACCACAGAAGGAGTGAACTGCCTGTGACATCTATCAAATCTTTGCAGACCTTTTAAATTACTTCAGGCATCATGCCCAAGAGTGGAAATCCTCAATGAAACTTACTCGCCAAAATCATGAAAATAATAGTGATGACGGTAATAGTGATGATACTAATAGTGCATATGATGGTAGCGATTTTCGTGATAATAGAATACTGCCATACTTGCAGCCACATGCGTTCCAGATCTCGTTTCAAACCCACACCAATCTTTACACAACTACATGAACCTATTTCCCCAACTGGTATTTGCAGGAATCAGTCTCCACTTACATGTTATCAATGAAAAATAAAGTTCGTTCAAAGTCAGGTCACTGCAGGCGAAAACTGAAACAAATTTAAAGACAAAATACTACATTACTCCGCCAGACAAAAGGGGGTGAATATATTACAAGACAAAAACAAAACGCGCTTCGACCTCTTGGTCTTCAGGCAAAATGAATAATATTCAGGACAATGAAAACAAAGAACAAGCGGTAACTCATGAAAAACCATTCGTTCAACGTCCATTTGCGCCCGCGTGAAAAGACAAGTGATTGCTCTTTCTCCGTGTTCATTGTCCTGAACATTGTTTAGCCTGCTTGAAGAAGACCAAAGAGGTCGAAAACGCGTTCGCGTTTTGTCTTGTAATTTGTTTGTCTCTTTTGTCCGGTGGAACAATATAATATTTTTTTTCTTTAAAAAAAAAAGAAAAGAAAGTTTGCATACAAGACATCCCCAAACGACAAGCGTCAGACACGCATGCTGACGTGTGACAGCCGTCATGATCGGCTGAAGCCACTCTACAGGCTGAACACTGCCCAGTTGACGTCAACTGCACCAGTGCTGCTGCTGCGCAGTGGACGGGATGACGTGGGTGACTGTAGAGGCGGCCATGCCCTGAGCCAGACATGCCCTGAGCCAGACATTGCCCTGAGCCAGACATGCCCTGATTTTAGACATGCCCTGAGCCAGAGTCCAGCGAGCGGTGCCAGTGCTGAGCACGGTAACGATTCACAGACACCATCGCTCGCCCCCTAGCACTACCCGCAGGCTCTTCGCTCTCTACTGCAACTAGCGTCATCCTTCTCAACAAGAGGTAATGTAGCTTTAGCAAAGGGCCATATAAGGGCTATCATCGCGTTGAAGTCAACTTACACGTCATTAAAAAAAAAACATTCACTAGGGCCTTTAAAATACACCTGAAAACACACCGGAGATTTTCTTTGAAATCTTTCTTCTGTAAATTCTTAGATCAGAGAAAAAAAATGTTGATCTCTGTCAGAAATCCAAAGATCACATCAGGTGGGACATCTCTCAACTTGGTTTTCATGGAGTCTGCTGTAAAGCGTTTATGTCTTACATCATGCAAGTCCCAACACTCTACGAGTATGTTTCACTGTCAGTGGTACATGACATTGGAATGCGCCACGGAGGATTCTTCACCTTTTAAAAGATAGGGATGGGTGTAAAACGAGTAGCCTGTAAAGCAAACGGCACAAAACTTTCTCCTTTCCGGCCAGCCCTGGGGAAAATGGTAAAAACTCGTTCAGGTTTGGATGGATTTGGAAGCAAGGGGAGAGGGAAAGGGAGACAATATTCAGAGGATGCAGGGAAAGGGGAGACAATATTCAGGCATTTTGAGCCTTTAACCACCTGGGTTTTTTACTACCCCAACCCCCCCCCCCCCCCCCCTCCAAATTTCCCCGTGAAATTTTCTTCATGCAATTCAATTCTTATCATTTTGTAATTGACATCCACAAACATAGAAATGGAGCACATGCCAGTACGTGCATTCAAGCTCTTCATGTTTTACACACGTAATCTTTCCGCGTCACCACTCCCACCATCTCCCTTCGACACCTCCACCTTTGCTCCCTCCCCCCCCCCCCCCCCCCCCCCCCCCCCCCCCCACCCCAGCTTTCCTCCCATTGCCTCCATCCTCAATGTTTCTGTCTAATATCAGACGGCTTTGTTTTCAAAGGGAGCTGACTGCAGGCGGAAAGTAATATCAGACGGCTTTGTTTTCAAAGGGAGCTGACTGCAGGCGGAAAGTGAAATAAATTTAGAAGAGAAATTATGAATTATTCCTCAGGATAAAAGCGACAAACAAATGACCAAGACAAAAGACAAGGGTTTTGTTCATAATCAGTTTGCCCCTTATGTCCGGCGGAATAATGTCAATTTTTTTTGCCAAAGACAGCTTGCTGTTTGTCTTTGTTCATTTCTCTGCCAAAGACAGCTTGCTGTTTGTCTTTGTTCATTTCTCTGCCAAAGACAGCTTGTTGTTTGTCTTTGTTCATTTCTCTGCCAAAGACAGCTTGCTGTTTGTCTTTGTTCATTTCTCTGCCAAAGACAGCTTGCTGTGTGTCTATAATGTTAATTTCTCTGCCAAAGACAGCTTGCTGTGTGTCTTAATGTTAATTTCTCTTCCAAAGACAGCTTGCTGTGTGTCTTAATGTTAATTTCTCTTCCAAAGACAGCTTGCTGTGTGTCTTTATGTCCATGTCTCTGCCAAAGACAGCTTGCTGTTTGTCTTAATGTTCCTTTCTCTTCCAAAGACAGCTTGCTCTTTCTCTTAATGTTCATTTCTCTTCCAAAGGCAGCTCGCCGTTTATCTTAATGTTCCTTTCTCTTCCAAAGACAGCTTGCTCTTTCTCTTAATGTTCATTTCTCTTCCAAAGGCAGCTCGCCGTTTATCTTAATGTTCCTTTCTCTTCCAAAGACAGCTTGCTCTTTCTCTTAATGTTCATTTCTCTTCCAAAGGCAGCTCGCCGTTTATCTTAATGTCCTTTCTCTTCCAAAGACAGCTTGCTCTTTCTCTTAATGTTCATTTCTCTTCCAAAGGCAGCTCGCCGTTTATCTTAATGTTCCTTTCTCTTCCACAGACAGCTTGCTGTGTGTCTCAGTGTTTTTCTCTTCCACAGACAGCTTGCTGTGTGTCTCAGTGTTTTTCTCTTCCACAGACAGCTTGCTGTGTGTCTCAGTGTTTTTCTCTTCCACAGACAGCTTGCTGTGTGTCTCAGTGTTTTTCCCTTCCAAGGACAGCTTGCCGTGTGTCTCAGTGTTTTTCCTTCCAAGGACAGCTTGCCGTGTGTCTCAGTGTTTTTCTTTTCCAATGACAGCTTGCTGTGTGTCTCAGTGTTTTTCTTTTCCAAGGACAGCTACCTGAAGAAGAACATGAAGGACAGGAGAAGTGTGTTACAATGATACGGGGCTACCTGAAGAAGAACATGAAGACAGGAGAGTGTGTTACAATGATACGGGGCTACCTGAAGAAGAACATGAAGGACAGGAGAAGTGTGTTACAATGATACGGGGCTACCTGAAGAAGAACCTGAAGGACAGGAGAAGTGTGTTACAATGATACGCGGCTACCTGAAGAAGAACTTTAAAGACAGGAGAAGTGTGTTACAATGATACGGGGCTAACTGAAGAAGAACCTGAAGGACAGGAGAAGTGTGTTACAATGTACGGGGCTACCTGAAGAAGAACATGAAGGACAGGAGAAGTGCGTTACAATGATACGGGGCTACCTGAAGAAGCAGCATTATGAATAAAAGGGAAAGAGTGTCACAATGCTACGTGGGTTACTGAAGAAGAACATGACTGACAGGAGAAGAGTGTTACAATGATACGTGTCTACCTGAAGAACATGAAGGACAGGAAAAGAGTGTTACAACAATACGCAGCTAACTGACAAAGAACATGAATGACTGGAGAAGCCTGTTACAAATATACGCAGCTGCCTTAAGAACAAGGACTAGACAAGAGCATTATACTGATACGCGGCTACCTGAAGAACATGAAGGAGAGAAGAAGAGTGTTACAGTGATACACGGCTACCTGAATATGAACATGAATGACAGGAGAAGAGTGTTCAAATCATATGGGGCTAACTGAAGAAGAGCAGGAATGACAGGTGAAGAATGTTACAATGATACGCAGCCAACTGAAGACGAACATGAACGACAGGAGAAGAGAGTTGCAATGATACGCGGCTAAGGACAGGAGAACACCGTTACAATGATAAGTGGCTGACCGAAGAAGAACCTGAAGGACAGGAGAAGTGTGCTACAAGGGTACGTGGCTAACTGAAAAGGACCTGAAGGACAGGAGAAGTGTGGTACAAGGGTACGTGGCTAACTGAAAGGACCTGAAGGACAGGAGAAGTGTGCTACAAGGGTACGTGGCTAACTGAAAAGGACCTGAAGGACAGGAGAAGTGTGCTACAAGGGTACGTGGCTAACTGAAAAGGACCTGAAGGACAGGAGAAGTGTGGTACAAGGGTACGTGGCTAACTGAAAAGGACCTGAAGGACAGGAGAAGTGTGGTACAATGATACACGGCTACCTGACGATGAACATAAAAGACAGGAGAAGAGTGTCACGATGATAATTATGCAGCTACCTGAAGAAGAATATGAGCGATAGGAGAAGTCTTAAAATGCTATGCGCTTTACTGAAGAACAACATGAACGACAGGAGAATTGTGTTCCAATGCTAAACGGCTACCTGAAGAAGATCATGAACGAAAGGAGAATTGTGTTCCAATGCTAAACGGCTACCTGAAGAAGATCATGAACGAAAGGAGAAGAGTGTTCCAATGCTAAACGGCTACCTGAAGAAGATCATGAACGAGAGGAGAAGAGTGTTACAATGCTAAACGGCTACCTGAAGAAGATCATGAACGAAAGGAGAATTGTGTTCCAATGCTAAACGGCTACCTGAAGAAGATCATGAACGAAAAGAGAAGAGTGTTACAATTCTATGCGGCTACCTGAAGAAGATCATGAACGAAAGGAGAAGAGTGTTACAATTCTATGCGGCTAACTGAAGAAGATTATGAACGAAAGGAGAAGAGTGTTACAATATTAGGCGGCTAACTGAAGAGGAACATGAACGACAGAAGAGTGTTACAATATTAGGCGGCTAACTGAAGAAGAACATGAACGACAGAAGAGTGTTACAGTGGTATGCGGCTAACTGAAGAGGAATATGAACGGCAGGACAAGAGTCTTACAATGATACGCGGCTTACTGAAAGAACATCAACGACAGGAGAAGAGTGTTTCTGTGATACGTGGCTTACTCAAGAAGAACATGAATGACAGAAAAAGGGTGTTACAATGATACTTGACTAACTGACGAAGAATATTGACGAGAGGAGAAGAGTGTTACAACGATACACGGCTAACTGAAGAAGAACATCAATGATAGGAGAAGAGAGTTACAGTAATACGCGCCTAACTGAAGAACATGAATGACAGGAGAAGAGCGTCACAGCTATACGTGGCTAACTAAACAAGAACATGAAGAACTGGAGAACAGTGTTACAGCGATACGCGGCTAACTGAAGAAGCACATGAATGACGAACATGAAGGACAGGAGAAGAGCGTTACAATGATACACGGCTACCTGAAGAACAACATGAAGGACAGGAGAAGAGCGTTATAATGATACACGGCTAACTGAAGAACAACATGAAGGACAGGAGAAGAGTGTAACAGTGATACGCGGCTAACTGAAGAAGAACATGAAGGACAGGAGAAGAGCATTACAATGATAAGCGGACACCTGAAAAAACATGAAGGACAGGAGAAGAGCGTTGCAATGATAAGCGAACACCTGAAAAATCATGAAGGACAGGAGAAGAGCGTTGCAATGATAAGCGGACACCTGAAAAACATGAAGGACAGGAGAAGAGCGTTGCAATGACAAGCGGACACCTGAAAAAACATGAAGGACAGGAGAAGAGTGTTACAATCCTACGCACCCTACTAAAGAAGAACATGAATGACAGCAGAAGAATGTTACAATGATACACGGCTAACTGAAGAACAACATGAAGGACAGGAGAAGAGCGTTGCAATGATACACGGCTAACTGAAGAAGAACATGAAGGACAGGAGAAGAGTGTTACAATCCTACGCACCCTACTAAAGAAGAACATGAATGACAGTGGAAGAATGTTACAATGATACGGGGCTAACTGAAGAAGAAAATGAACGACAGGAGAAGAGTGTTACAATGCTACATGGCTGACTGAAAAACATAAACGACGGGAAATGAGTGTTGCAATGCTACATGGCTGACTGAAAAACATAAACGACGGGAAATGAGTGTTACAATGCTACATGGCTAACTGAAAAACATAAACGACGGGAAATGAGTGTTACAATGCTACGTGGCTAACTGAAGAAAAACATGAATGACAGAAGAGTGTTACGATGCTACGCGGCTAACTTATGATGAACATCAACGACAAGAGAAGAGTGTCACAATGATACGCAGCTAATTGAAGAACATCAACGACAGGAAAAGAGTGTCACAATGACACGCTGCTAACTGAAGAAGAACATACAGGACAGGAGAAGATTGTTACAATGACACGTGGCTTACTGAAGAAGAACATAAAGGACAGGAGAAGATTGTTACAATGACACGTGGCTTACTGAAGGAGAACATACAGGACAGGAGAAGAATGTCACAATGACACGTGGCTTACTGAAGGAGAACATACAGGTCAGGACAAGAATGTTACAATGACACGTGGCTTACTGAAGAAGAACATACAGGACAGGACAAGAATGTTACAATGACACGTGGCTTTCTGGAGAAGAACCTGAAAACAACGACTGACTGACTGAGAAGAACCTGAAAGCGATGAACGAGTGATCTCAGATGGCACGAAAACAGAGAAGCATGACAATGATAGTTCACCCAGCAGCCACACCACCGCTGAAGAAGACAGACGGAGGTCTGTCGAAAGCTCCAAGTAAGCGCTATTCCTAGCTGAGTGACCTGTGTAAATCCGGTAGTCGTCATGACAATGATAGATTGCATGGAAACACATGGACACATTCCACAGTGGGAATAACGAATGATGGACAGGGAAAAAACATGAAAATTAAAAAGGTTACACTAGGCCACAATAGGAGAAAGATCAATGTTGGAGTTGGAGGATACGTAACAATAAGGAATGTAGGACAGGGGAAAACCTTGAAAAAAATGAATGCTGGACGGGAATAATTCGAGAACGATGAATGCTGAGGTGGGAGAATGTGAGAATAATGAATGTTTGAACAGGGAAAACATGAATGTTGAACAGGTGGGCGGGCGGTGGGGGTGGGGGGGGGGGGGGGGGGGGGGTTAGGGACGTGACAAAGAATGAGGCTGGACTGACGAAAACATAAGAATGATGAAAATTGGACTGCACGAAAAGGTGAGAAGGATGAACAATGGGTAGAGCAGAACGTGCGAATGGCGAATGTTGGACGGAAGGGTTGCGTGCGTGCGTGCGTGCGTGCGTGCGTGCGTGCGTGCGTGCGTGCGTGCATGCGTGCGTGTGTATGTGTGTGTGTGTGTGTGTGTGTGTGTGTGTGTGTGTGTGTGTGTGTGTGTGTGTGTGTGTGTGTGTGTGTGTCTGTGTGTGTGTGTGTGTGTGTGTGTGTGTGTGTGTGTGTGTGTGTGTGTGTGTGTGTGTGTGTGTGTGTGTGTGTGTGTGTGTGTCTGTGTGTGTGTGTGTGTCTGGTGTGTGTGTGTGTGTGTGTGTGTGTGTGTGTGTGTGTGTCTGTGTGTGTGTGTGTGTGTGTGTGTGTGTGTGTGTGTGTGTGTGTGTGTGCAGGAAGGGGGAAGGAGGGGGATTGAAAATAATAAATATCGGAAGAGAAGGAAGGTGGAGGGAGACAGCGTAAAAATGACCATTGTTAAATTGGGGGAAAACGTAAAAATGACCATTGTTAAATTGGGGGGAAACGTGAAACTGAGAAATGCTGAGCTGGAGAAGAAGGCAAGTCTCTCATTAGAGATGCACCTGTCAAACACTAGACATTGTTCAGAGACAGATATATATATATATATAGTTAAAACAAGTTAAAAGAGGAATCTTAAAACTATCTACAAATTTGTTTCAAGCGTGTTGCGCTGTCATCAGGATGGTTTCCTGATGACAGCGCAACACGCTTGAAACAAATTTGTAGTTTTAAGATTCCTCTTTTAACTTGTTTTAACTAATGTTGCTCCCCAAGGGGTTGAGCACTTAAAAAATTGTTTTAAATATACTGATCTATATATATATATATATAGAGGAGAGAGAGAGAGAGAGAGAGAGAGAGAGAGAGAGAGAGAGAGAGAGAGAGAGAGAGAGAGAGAGAGAGAGAGACTGACTGCAGCACTTCAAAGGTTGGAGGGGTAGTTGGAAACGACCAAATATGACGTAAGGGAATGGGGGAAATGGCAACATGAATCATATACAACAGTAGGTATGGGCGGTATTGAAAGGGCCAAAGATTTAAAAGAGAGGGAACGAAACTGAAGGGCCTCAGGTTCAAATCCATGAAATACTAAATGAATACAACTGCAGTGGAAAAGCGAGAAATCGCCACTGGACGGAGATGGAAACTGGTGGTGGCGTGTCCACTCCTTTCAGCATGTCCACACCATGTTCATACGATAAATGAAGGGTCTCCGGACAACATCAAGCGAGGAGTGAACTTGAAAAGTAGGGAGTGAAGAGAACACTGGACTGACAAGTACAACACGCTGGTGTGAAGGAATGCCAGTGAGAAGGAAGGGAAAGGAAGTAAAACAAGTGTTACGGCGATGGAGAGAAAACGGGACTGACAAGTACAATACCCTGGTGTGAAGGAATGCCAGTGAGAAGGAAGGAAAAGGAAGTAAAACAAGTGTTACTGTGAGCATGACAAAATCACGTCAGTGGAAATCGGTGGAAAGTTGGATAGTTATAGAGTTATAAGCGGCATCAATCTGAACAGTACATTTTGAGTGGATCAGACGTAACCATATCAGGGCTGTAAGCATTTATAAAGTAATAGCAGTTGGTATCCAGTTTCCAGACTGACGCTCGGATCAACATTTTGAATAAGGCCAGGGTTTCTTTATCAACCTAATTCAACATTGTTGCTTCAGGAACCCCACCCCCTCCCTTTCCTATCAATACCCATACCCACCCCATTAAATAGCGAGCTCAAGGTAAAGCACCTAGCCGTTGTAAGACGAGTTGACATACGCCTGGGACTTCATGTGTCGATGACGTTCTGGTGGTATCGGTGTAGCGTTGCATAAACCCTCTGCCATGCCTCTCTTCCCCTCCATCCCCCAACCCCTCCGACCGGCCTTCCTGATGCAGGTTATCACGTCTGCCCTACCACCTTGGTGAGTGTCGACGCTCAACCTGAACATGACCTCACACCGAACCTGGCTCGGGTGTCACTTCTCTGCACAGGGTCTACACTGAATCAGCTTTTATACTAATTTGACGAACGCGCAAGAACTCTCGGCAACAAAATGTTGTTGGATACTACCAGCGGTATCACAAAAACAATGACAAATTGTTGAATACTATGAACGGTATCACAAGCAAAGCGTTTCACGGAACGGCAACGAAATAACTTTGAGCTGCACCTTGGTTACACTCAGAAAGAGTGAACAGCACAACGCCTGGAGAACTCAGAAAGAGTGAACAGCACAACGCCTGGAGAACTCAGAGTGAACAGCACAACGCCTGGAGAACTCAGAAAGAGTGAACAGCACAACGCCTGGAGAACTCAGAGTGAACAGCACAACGCCTGGAGAACTCAGAGTGAACAGCACACAGCCTGGAGAACTCAGAGTGAACAGCACAACGCCTGGAGAACTCAGAGTGAACAGCACAACGCCTGGAGAACTCAGAGTGAACAGCACAACGCCTGGAGAACTCAGAGTGAACAGCACAACGCCTGGAGAACTCAGAGTGAACAGCACAACGCCTGGAGAACTCAGAGTGAACAGCACAACGCCTGGAGAACTCAGAAAGAGTGAACAGCACAACGCCTGGAGAACTCAGAGTGAACAGCACAACGCCTGGAGAACTCAGAGTGAACAGCACACAGCCTGGAGAACTCAGAGTGAACAGCACAACGCCTGGAGAACTCAGAGTGAACAGCACAACGCCTGGAGAACTCAGAGTGAACAGCACAACGCCTGGAGAACTCAGAGTGAACAGCACAACGCCTGGAGAACTCAGAGTGAACAGCACAACGCCTGGAGAACTCAGAGTGAACAGCACAACGCCTGGAGAACTCAGAAAGAGTGAACAGCACAACGCCTGGAGAACTCAGGAATAAATGCTAACTCACCCAGCGGCAGAAATTCGATCACTGTAAAAGAAAAGTGAACGGTGTTGACTACCTCCAGACAGGAAACGGTGAATCAGGGTATATGGCAGACTGTTCCTTGACCTAGAGTACAGGGAGCTAAACGAAGTTAACCCTAAGGCCAACATGTCACACATGAAGAGAACACAGCGCGTAGGACGGAGAAAACGGTCAGGACACTCTCTCTTTCTCTCTCTCTCTCTCTCTCTCTCTCTCTCTCTCTCTCTCTCTCTCTCTCTCTCTCTCTCTCTGTGTGTGTGTGTGTGTGTGTGTGTGTGTGTATGTGTGTGTGTGTGTGTGTGTGTGTGTGTGTGAAGATTTTCAGTTGAAGAGGATATAGCGTCTTTTACACACGTTAAACAACAGCCCCGGACATCATCGGACTTCAGATGGCAGGATACAAATGATAAAAGATCTTATACCGAGCTGGTCTGGACAGGTGGTGAAAGACAACAAGGTCTTGGCATACCGAGCTGGTCTGGACAGGTGGTGAAAGACAAGGTCTTGGCATACCGAGCTGGTCTGGACAGGTGGTGAAAGACAACAAGGTCTTGGCATACCGAGCTGGTCTGGACAGATGGTGAAAGACAAGGTCTTGGCATACCGCTCCACAATCATCCAGAGAGGAATGCTTGTGTTTTGAGGGGAAATGAGTTATTCACAGGTGAAAGCATTATCAGAAACAAGACTGACGTGGCAATATCGGAGACGGGCAGGGACATGTCAGTTTCTGTGCAGCTCGAGCAGACCACAGTATGCAGTTCCCGGGCTGTCAACACGCACCAAAAGAAAAAAACAAAGTTCAATACAAACAAACAAACAAGTTCAACACAAACAAACAAAAAATCCCCAAAAAAAACCCCAAAACCCAAACACCAACAAACAAAGAACAAATCTAGACTCGTTCCGCATGGGAAAATTAAATTTTAAACCCCGGGTTTACTATACCTTCTTACACTTTCCAGCGCGGTCCTTCAGTGGCTCAAACAACCATGTTAAGAGCATCGCCCACTCGTCTTTTTCGCTCAGTTTTTTCTTTAAAAACCAACCAAAAAGATCCTTTATAAAATTCCCAAATGCAACACGATACATCAGCTGCCTAATAATGAACAGCACCCAAAAAAATGGGCAGCAAGTACTGCTCCAGTTTTTAAACCCTCACTACCAGTCATCAGATTACAAGAAAGAATTCCACTTACAAAGTTTACCCCGAAAGAAAAAAAAAAGTTTTTAGACTACAGGAAGTGACAGACCAAAAAATACAGAAAAGCATTTTGGAATGTACAAAAAAATATCAAATCCAAATTAAAGAGAAAGCAAGTAAAAGACAGTGACACTAAGTAATTTCCCAGCCCCAAATGTCTAAAAGAAGGGGCACATTTTACTGAAAGACCTCCCCTCCCCCCACCTAGGGGGCGTGTTAAAAAAGCGTCGCGTATTCAAAACACAAGACTAAAACTGGGCCACACGGGCAAAAAAAAAGAGATGAAACCGGAGACCAAACAAAGTTTAAAAAAAAAGAGCGAAAGAACAAAAGTGAAACTACGACCAAAATCACCAGAAGACAAAAACAGTTTATAAATTAAAAAAAAGCGCTACCCCCACCCCATCCCCCCTTTCTTTTAGCCGGATTTTTCCACTGACGGGGTCAGTTCCAGGGAAGGGGAGAGGTAAGAACAGATAAATGTCTGTTCAACCCCATTTTGCTTCACCCCCGAGTTTTTGGGCAAAAGTGGCCTAAAAGCGCCTTTTCCGTGGCGGAAGAGAGAGAGAAGAATCACCGGGCAGACAGACAAGAAAGAAGACAGAGAGAGAGAAAACAGACAGACAGAGAGGCGGGCAGACCACACACACACACACTCTTTCCCCTCTCAATTAAAGCATAAAATCCGACATTCTTCTGACAAATTTCCACCACAAACTTTGTACCCGGGCTGAAATCTGATCATTTAATTTTAGGCCGCGGCAGTTTCACCTACCTGTCCTGTGTAAACAAAAACAACTCAGTTGGGTTGCCCACATTTGGAAAATCTAGATTGCCATCAACAGGTGTCGACGGGGCACCCCGGGGGCCTGTCATTGGTTGGGCTATGCACAAAGAGGGTTGTTCGTCGGCGTTTTGTTGTGACCACGTGTTTTAATTTGTTATTTTAAAAGGCTAAAACGTTACTGAAGAACAGGTTTGTTATTTGAGGCCAAAAGTTTTACTTTAACTGATTTAGAGTATTTGTTGAAAGAATTAGTTGATGTCATGAACAAGCCAACTATTCACATTTTTGCCCCCCAAAAAGGGGTTTCTTTCTTAAGGCGAAGGTAAAACCGGCTGATTCGTGACTTATTGATTGTTAACTACGTTTCAGTGTTTAGGGGGAAAGCTGATTTTGTATTAAGTGTGTATATTTTCTACTTCAAACCCATTCATCTGCCTTTAAGTGTGCCCTTATGCAACAAAAGGCGATTTTGAATTTTTCTGGCAAACAAACTGATAGGGTTAGGCAGACCTTAGTACATTACCATATGGAGAGGAGTAGTGGTGGCAGCACTATCTTCAATAAATGCTTTAAAATCAAAAACGGATGTACTACAACCTACAAAACTAGTGAAAACAATAGGCTGACACCGAAAACGCGCGACCTTTTTCACACAGGCACGCAAGCGACCAAAAAACAATAAAGCGGGGAGGGGGTTTGCCAGGTAGGGGGGGGGGGGGGGTGTATTCATTTCAGGTTGACAGGGCCGGTGTGTTTAGGCGGGTTGTTTTGTCTTAAAGGGTGTGGGTGAGTAAAAGAATTACCGGGTTTTGTGCGGGTTTTAGTTTTGTTTATATAAATTTTGATCGGCGAACAAAGCATGGGAGTTTTCTAAGTAAAAAAATTTTGACGAGCATTTTGAGTACCATGCACTTTTTCTTGTGTTTTGGGATGAGTTGAGAGGGGCAGCCCTTCTTTCTCGCAAACTAAGAGAGATTGCTCGTTGTTGAACCAAAATGCTAAAAGGTTTTCTACAGTTGGTTTTCTTTCATAGAATTTTTCTCTAAGAGGAAGGATTTGTATTTAATGTTTTCAACAGGAGGAGATTAAAATTATTGGATACTCCCGCCAAGAGCCAATACAACCCCAAAACACACTCCTAAAAGCCCGCAGCAGTGAAAGAAACCAGCGCTCCACCCCTAGGGGCCCAAAGGGTCAAGGGGAAAGCCGTTTTTCCAGCGCTCCACCCAGAGGGGCCCAAAGGCACGAGAAACCCGTTTCTTCACCCTCAAAACCCAAGACGTTTCAAAGGCCAAGGGGCAACCCCTTTTTCTTCATCGCTCAAAACCCTGAGGGGTAAAAGGTCGCAGTGGAACCGTTTCTTCAACGCCCACCGCTTCACCCTAGAGCGGTCAAAGGTTACAGCAGTGAGATCAATTTTTGGCACTTGGGGGCGCTTTGAACTTGCAACAAAAACGCAAGCACTGTCTTGCACCAAGTGGTGTTCACAGCAAATAATAAACTTGTGACACCACACACACTCCTACCCCAAGCCCCACTCCCCCCACCCCCCCCCCGCATGCACACCCCCCCCCCCCCAAACCCCACACACGCACGTCCCCCCACCCCCACGAAAGACGCCCTCCACCCCCCCCGGACTGTCTATTGTGGTTTTTTTTGTTTGTTTTTGTTTTTGTTTGTTTTTGTCCTGCCCCCACGCATGCACCCCCCCCACCCACGCATGACCACTAATTCCCTTCTAAGTTTAACAAGTTTTTCTTAAGTTCTTACTTAAGTTACTTCTAATTGCCCTTTAAGTCATTCTCAAGTTACCCCCAAGTTCTTACTTAGTTCTTTAAGTTTTTAATTAAGTTCCCCAATTTTTTAAAAGTTCTTAAAAAGTTTTTTGATTAAGTTTTTAATTAATTCTTGATCAAGTTCTAATAATTCTTGTTTAAATTCACCTTTAATACAACCTTTCTTATTAATTTATCTTAAAATTTAAAAAAAAAATACAAGCATTTTTTTTACTTAAATGAGGCTAATATTACCCCACACGCCTCAAAAAACGTGTCATCGTTGAGGAGTCTGCTAGCGTTCCGCATAAATTTTTAAGGAAGTTTACATCCAAAGCAACCGCATTGTTTACAATTGGGTTTTGGGAAATTCTTTTATAGACCCCGGGTTTTTATTTTTTGCACCATCATTTTTTACCCCATGATCTTTTTTTAAAAAAAAAATTTAAAATTAATTCTTAAAATATTATTCCATTTGAAAGGAAATAAAAATGATGCTTTGTTTTTGGCGGGTTTGGCGTGCAGTTGTCTTTTCTGCATTAGTGGCTCAGATTTTTTTGATAGCTTTTGTTTCTGTTGCCATTCTTTATATGTTTTATAACAGTAATAACCGCCCCCCAAAGCACAATGGGGCCAAAAATGGCAACATTTTTAAATTTTAATTTCCTGAAAACTTTTGGGGGCCCCCGATCACAGGAGTTTTTATAGCGGATTGAATCAACTTGTTCTGGGGTTTTGGGGCGTTTGTTTTCATGATGCTTAACAAAATTTTTTTGTCTGTTCCACTCTCTAATTTTTTTCCTGCTTCAACACGCCCCGATTTTTTAAGGTCTCCACCGATTTAGCGTTTCTGCTGAGTTTCTGGCTTGGTTACTTTTCCACCTGTTTTAGTGTTTTTTTGGGTTTGATGATTTTCCAGCCCGTTTATTTTGAAGGGGAAAAAAAATCTTATGATTAAAAATTATTAATCCCATGATTAATGGCGATAAAAAAGTTCCAAATCTGTAGTAAAGATCACATCCTAGAGCTCAAGACTTTGTTAAAACGGTCTTGCGTTAAATCACGTAAGATCTTGTTCAGAATCAATGGGGGCAAATTACGATTTTTAGTGACAAACTAAGAAAACCCTTTCCCCCCTTTTTACCATTCAGACCCCAGTGCGTTCATACCTGTTAGATACTTTTAAAAAGTTTTGCGAAATTTTTTGAATCTGTTCAAAGTGAATTCAGTTCCGAGAACTGTTTTGTTTTCCACTGCGCCAAAGAATACAGTTCTCCTTTTTTTGGGCATAATAGCTTGGTCCACTTTGGGCATTCTAATTCAGGGAAGGGTTTTTTTGGCTGCCTTGGGAGTGTAGGAGATATACTGTCATGTTTTTTAATAATTATAATTATTTTATTTTCTAAAAATGACACCCAAAAAAAGTTGCTAACCTTTTTAAACCCTTCTGCTGTTTTGGAGGCCTAATGTAGGATAACCCAATGCTTGGTAAAAGCCCGTTAAGAATTAAACCAGCAGATCTTGGGAAAAAGACTTTGGGATTTAGAAAGCCCGTTTCTATCATTTCGCTTCGGTTTCCACAAAGATTTTTTGTTAACAAGGAATAATTCCCGACAATATAAATATGTAAGAAAAAAAAAATTTAAAAAATGGCTTCACTCGCAATAAAAAAGGCGGCCGTGGTGAATGCCTTGCTTTTAGCGGAGTAATTTTGCTTTAGTAAACTGCGGGATGACACGAGAGAAAAAGAAAAAACAAAGCTATGGAGCAACTAGCAGCTGCACAAGACGCCTAAAAGGCAGAGACTTGAGCAGTTAATTTTATTAATACAAACCCGAAAAACAGGGGGATGCAGTTACACATTTAAAAATGTTTACCAACAATAAAAGAAAAAATTTTTTAACAGGGAAACCAGTCCAGACATTGCCCCCCCCAAAATTCATGACTTTTATCAACCACAGAAAAAAAAAAAATGCCAAAAAATCGCGTTTATTGTCGTTTGGGATGACCGCGGTATTTTGTTGCGCATAAAAATTGGGTGAAAAAAAATGAAAAAATCATTATTCACCCAAAGGATAATTGGGAAGGGGACACAGCAATACAAAAAAAAAACGAAGCAGCGGGAGTCAGTGAACAAACAGCAAAAAATGGGTTTTCAAACAAGCGATTTGGAAATTTATTTACCGCACCTAGGCGAATACAGAACCGCACTTTGTGAACACAACTCCAAACGACACCCCTCAAAAGGATCTTCTAATTTACCCCTGAAGGATTAGCGAAAAGATTTTAAATACCACTTAAAAGTCATTACATAGCTTCAAGATACAAAATGCGGAACCTTAACACAAAAAAGGGCCCCTTTCGTTTTTCTGTCGCTATACAGCTAATATATCAACGAGGGCCACTAACTTATCCTCGATGTTCAAGTCGATGATGGAAAAGAATTTAAAGGCAAGTGAATCAATTATTGTTTAAAAAAAAGAGTTAATTAAAAGAGGCATTCCGGGGGTTCACAGATCACAGGCTTTTGTTGAAAACTTTAACAAAAAGTTAGCGAAAGACTTTTCCCTACCCCTACACAGAGACTGATTGCAATTTTCTGCAACAAGAATGGGTTGAAACTGCCCCAGTTTTTTGGGGCAATGAATAAAGAATTTAAAGGACTAAACCAGTACAAGCAATCAAAAAAAAAAACAATAAATGTTTTTTGAAGGAGGTCTTCACCGGCAAACTATTACCGTTTGGATTGAAAGTAAGGTCCTTTATTTACCGGGGGAAGCAGAAGGGACACTCGCATTAGGGCAAACCCATCCCGTTTGGAGGTTGACCCATAGAAATAAAAGAATTTTAAAATGAATCCGCCCCCGTATTATTTACGAGAAACTGACACAAAAAAAACAACCACTCCTCAAAAATCTTTTGTGAAAGAAGAACGCAGAAATCCCCCCCCGGCACCGTTCCGCTTTAATTAATTTTTCTAAACATATTTTGGTTTAAAATGGGAAGGCCCGAAGGAAGCGCAAACGAAAAAAAGAAAGGTAAAAGGAAAGACCATGAAAAGTGCGGGTATTTCTGTGAATGCTATAAAGGAAACATTTTCGAGGATTTAAAATGCATCTAAATCATCCAGATACCTCAACCAAACCCCCAAAAATTTGGGGAAAAAAAATACTTTAAATAAAAAAAAAAATTCGAACCGTCAAGCAAACATGAGAAAAGATTTTAAAAGAATTGGAGAAGCTAATTAATTATAAAAAAAATTGAGAAAAATAAAAACCCCCCCGTTATGCGGTCCCCAGTGCCCGATTGCATATGAAAACTTGATTAACAAACACCCGTTTTGTGTTTGTTCTATCTAAGACTTTTTTGTTAAACTTTTTTTTGATCTCATGTAATTAGTCGCAATTTTACTTGTCATGATGAAAATTTATTGCCCAAAAAATGCTTCTTTTTTAATTGTCATGTGATATGTTTGACTGCACAAGCTCGAGATATTCCCCCTTTCTTTCTTAATGATTTTCTCCCGGCTCGAAATAGTACATTTTGAACCCCTTTCCCCCCCATACTCCTTGATCACCCTTTTCCCGATAAACATCCTTTACTTTCCTAAAACCTTCTTTTAACGGATGAATGCAAAGGCGAATCTTTTGGGTAATCAGATGATCATACCACCTGCATGCCCTTTAGCTACTTCCATTTTCCCGTCTTATAGAGTCTTCTAGGGGAAACTATAACAAAACTTCTGTATCTGTGTAAAGCACTTGGACTCAGGATCGAGGCTTAAAGTATCATAAAAAACTCTAACACAAAAGCTTTGATAATTCTAAAACCCCAAACCCCAAAAAAAACGGGGTTGTCCAATTTGACTTTCTTTTTTTTCATATTATGCCCAAAAACTGAATGAATCTTTTTAAAATCCTGATAAATTTGGTTTTGAAGTTTTGCTTAAAATTTCTTTATTCTCTCTGGTGACCAATCTGACATCTTTTTCGCTTTGCGGGGAAAATTTTTTTCCAAAAATTTTTTTGTCTTTTTTCAAAACCCGATGTTGTTCAAATTTT
>JAFLJL010018372.1:7500-14703 GCA_018398815.1 Conus ventricosus | reverse complement strand
AAACCCGGGGTGTTGGAGGATGTTTCCCATTGGGCGTGGGATGCCCCCGTGGACAAAGCCCCGCCCGCCCGTCCGGATTCACAGAATCACACCTTTATAATTCGGGCGTTCCGTCCCTTTTTCACAGACGTCCGTGCCGGGTAGTTCAGCTCACACATAACATTTTAGGCTACGTTGGCTCTCTTTTGTCGGGGGGGGTGGGGGGTAAACCTATACTCCCGCGGGGGTATTGGTTGCGACTGCGGGGGAGAAAGGGAGAGGGGGGGGGGAGAGAAGAGAGAGGGAGAAAAGGGGGAAGGAAAAAGGGGGAGGGGAAAGAGAATATTTCTTGTTCACGTTCTGGGAAGAAAAAATCGAATGTAAAGAATAAAACAGAAAGAGGGAGGGGGGGGGGGGGGGGGGGGGGGGGGGGGAGAGGGGAGGGGGGAGGGGGGGAGGGAGGGGGGGGGGGGGGAAAGGAGGGGGGGGGGGGGGAGGGGGGGGGGGAGGGGGGGGGGGGGGGGGGGGGGGGGGGGGGGGGGGGGGAGGAGAGGGAAGGGGGAGGCTTACGGGAGGTTGTAGGGGTGGTGGTGGGGGGGGGGGGGGGGGGGGCGCGTATTTAAAAAGACCGCCTAAAAGTCAGCCTAACGGACGTTCAGGTACCCGCTCAAAAGAAAGAAAGAAAGAAAGAAAAAAAAAAAAAATGGAAAAAGAAAAAAGTGCGGCATAGGTTTTAGTTACCGTTGGCGGCAGGATTGGAAGATTCAGCATGACTCTGTCTTTGTCTGTCTGTCTGTCTGTCTGTCTCTGTCTCTGTCTCTTTCTGTCTCTGTCTCTGTCTCCTCTCTTGTCTCTGTCTTCTCTATCTTGGGCTCTGTCTCACTCTCTGTCGCAGTGTGTGTGTGTGTGTGTGTGTGTGTGTGTGTGGTGTGTGTGTGTGTGTTGTCGTCTGTCTGTCTGTCTGTCTGTCTGTTTCTGTTCTCTGTCTCTCTTCTCTTTGTCAAATTGAACAAAAAGATGCTGACATTTGGTTTCATGCTGCCTTGTTGTGAACGACTTAAGAGCCCCACAGTACAGACCCGTCTAAGTTCTGGAAAGTTTCCCAGCCAGTTAGGACCGACGCTGCTTATGGGCATCTGAGCACGAAACGAACGGTTCGGACATTTGTCAGTAGATTTGTGTATAAAGTTGTTGAAAACTGCGTTCTTGTTTGTGTCTTGAATGCATAGTAAATGCATTTTTTTTTATACCGTACTTGTGCATTTCTATTGGATTTTTATTTTTTTTTAAAATTATGTTTATATGCTCTTCTTTTTCATGAATGTTCTTTCCGTATCCGTATCTCCGTCTCTCCCCCCCCCCCCCCCCCCCCCCCCCCCCCCCCCCCCCCCCCCCCCCCCCCCCGGGTTTATGCGCGCGCGCACATGTGTGTTTTGGTGGTGTGGGGGGTGTGTGCGTTTTGCGTGTGTGTTTGTGTTGGTGCGTGCGTGCGTGTTTTTCGGGCGTGCGTTTTTGGTGTTTTGGGTGTTGTGTTTGTGTTTGTGTGTGTGTGTGTGGGTGTGTGTTTTGTGGGGATCTTCTTTCACTTTTTATCTGTCGGGTCTGACTTTTCGGTCTGCCCTAACACATAGGCATTTTCGTATAGGACCACAAAGTCCCTCGGGGATCACCCCCTCCTTCCCCCTCCTCCCCCCCCCCCCCCTCCGGCTTAGGGGACCAGTCCTAAAGGGAAAGGGGAAAAATCAAAACCCCCCCCGTAAGGCCCCCACTTTTTTGTTCCCCCCCTTTCCCGGTCGGGTGCCCTTTAAAGGGTCATTTAGCTTTTGTTGTTCCAATCAGTGACCGCCTTGGGGTCTTTTTAGTTCTTGTTTTTCCCCAATATTGCCCGGCCTTTGGGCCCTTTTAAAGTTCGGGTTGTTTTTCCCAAAATCAGTGACCTCCTTTGGGGCATTTACTTTTTGTTGTTTTTCCCCAATTTCGTGACCCCCCTTGGCCCTTTTTGCTTTTTGTTTTTCCCAATCATTGACCGCCTTTGGGTCATTTACTTTTTGTTGTTTTTCCCCAATCAGGGACCGCCAGGGTTTCCATTTAGCTTCTTGTTTTTCCCAATCAGGGGACCTCCTTTGGGTCTTTTTACTTTTTTGTTGTTTTTCCCGGTCATGACCTCCATTGGTCTTTTAGCTTTTGTTGTTCCAATCAGTGACCTCCTTGGGGTCATTTAGCTTTTTGTTGTTTTTCCCAAATTTCAGTGACCTCCAGGGGTCATTTAGCTTCTTGTTGTTTTTCCCCAATCAGTGACCCCCCATTTGTCTTTTTGAGGCAAGTTTTGTACCCAAATCTGTGTTCATGTTAGGCAAAAGGAGGACCCGTGACCCCCCGAAAGCGTGTGACAGATTATTAAAGCACGAATGAACCTACCTAAAATTCCACTGTGTTTTACAGATTTTAAGCATGAACAAAACCCACCAAAATGGCCCGCTCTCCCTCCACCCCCCTTACCTTTTTCGCCCCCCTCCTCTCTCCTTGTCCCCCCGGTCCCCCCCCACCCTTCCCCCCAAACACCACAAAAACGCAACACACAAAACCACCACACACACACACCCCACTCAAACAACCCACACAACACACCCCCGGACACGGACACACCAAAACGCGCGCACATAAGGGACGGGGTCGCTATTCCTCCCTCCCCCCCCCCCCCCCCCCCCCCCCCCCCCCCCCCCCCCCCCCCCCCCCCCCCCCCCCTTCTTTTTTTTTTGGCAAAGGGGGTAGTTTTCTAAGGTTTTTCCCCCCCAAAAACTGCGTCTTCGCTTGTCTGTCTGTGGGAAAACCAAATCACAAAAATTTCTGGCGAACCGGTTTCTAGAAATCGGGGGAAAAGAGGGTCGGGTACTAAAGGGACGAAGGGATTTTAAAAAAAAAATTGGTGGGGGGATCCTTTTAAAGACCAAGGATCATTTTCGAAAGCCCCAGGGTCACTGCCAGTGTTTTTTTGGGTAGGAGGGGGAAAAAACCCAGGGGGCCCACGCCAGGGGTTTGTATGGGTAGGGTCGGAAAAGACCCATGGGTCACTGCCAATGTTTGTATGGGTAGGATCGGAAAGACCCATGGGTCACTGCCAATGTTTGTATGGGTAGGATCGGAAAAGACCCATGGGTCACTGCCAATGTTTGTATGGGTAGGATCGGAAAAGACCCATGGGTCACTGCCAATGTTTGTATGGGTAGGATCGGAAAAGACCCATGGGTCACTGCCAATGTTTGTATGGGTAGGATCGGAAAAGACCCATGGGTCACTGCCAATGTTTGTATGCGTAGGATCGGAAAAGACCCATGGGTCACTGCCAATGTTTGTATGGGTAGGGTCGGAAAAGACCCATGGGTCACTGCCAGTGTTTGTATGGGTAGGGTCGGAAAAGACCCATGCGTCACTGCCAGTGTTTGTATGGGTAGGATCGGAAAAGACCATTGGTCACTGCCAATGGTTGTATGGGTAGGATCGGGAAAGACCAGTGGGTCACTGCCAATGTTTGTATGGGTAGGATCGAAAAAGACCCATGGGTCACTGCCAATGTTTGTATGGGTAGGATCGGAAAAGACCATGGGTCACTGCCAATGGCTGTATGGGTAGGGTCGGAAAAGACCCATGGGTCACTGCCAATGTTTGTATGGGTAGGGTCGGAAAAGACCATGGGTCACTGCCAGTGTTTGTATGGGTAGGATCGGAAAAGACCATTGGTCACTGCCAATGGTTGTATGGGTAGGATCGGGAAAGACCAGTGGGTCACTGCCAATGTTTGTATGGGTAGGATCGAAAAAGACCATGGGTCACTGCCAATGTTTGTATGGGTAGGATCGGAAAAGACCATGGGTCACTGCCAATGGTTGTATGGGTAGGGTCGGGAAAGACCCATGGGTCACTGCCAATGTTTGTATGGGTAGGGTCGGAAAAGATCCATGGGTCACTGCCAGTGTTTGTATGGGTAGGGTCGGAAAAGACCCATGGGTCACTGCCAATGGTTGTATGGGTAGGATCGGGAAAGACCAGTGGGTCACTGCCAATGTTTGTATGGGTAGGATCGGAAAAGACCCATGGGTCACTGCCAATGTTTGTATGGGTAGGATCGGAAAAGACCCATGGGTCACTGCCAATGGTTGTATGGGTAGGGTCGGAAAAGACCCATGGGTCACTGCCAGTGTTTGTATGGGTAGGGTCGGGAAAGACCATGGGTCACTGCCAATGTTTGTATGGGTAGGATCGGGAAAGACCCATGGGTCACTGCCAATGTTTGTATGGGTAGGATCGGGAAAGACCCATGGGTCACTGCCAATGTTTGTATGGGTAGGATCGGAAAAGACCCATGGGTCACTTGTAGGTCTGACATCAACAGAAAGTTGTCAGTTTGGACATTTGCCAAGAGAGAGGAGAGAGAGAGAGAGAGAGAGAGAGAGAGAGAGAGAGAGAGAGCAGGTTAAAAATGTTTTCATACGTTTTTCCACACCCGCAGCTATTGGCTTGGTGGCTTTTTGTGATTGCATTACGAGCACGCGCACGCTGTGTGTGTGTGTGTGTGTGTGTGTGGGGGGGGGGGGGGGTGCGTGCGCGCGCGCGCGCGCGCGCGTGCCTGATTATTACTCACCCCCCCCCCCCCCCAGCCCTTCAGGTTCTATTTAAGCCGATGCCAAATGACTCTTCTATGGCATAGTTCGTACTCTCTTGTAATAAACAGTGTGCGTTTTACAGCGAGCGACGTGTCTGGGAAGCTTCAAAGAGCACTTGGTCATAAAGTGTTGACTTCCGGGAATAGGCCGGAGGACGTCCGGGAAAGACCGGAGGACACTGGGAAAGACCAGAACCAAGGGCTCTGTGGGCTGGCTCCCCACTTTGCCTTAAACATGTGGCTACGAAGAATAAAAGGAAAAGATGCTCCCAGGATTCACCGAAAGGGGGGAGAGAATGATGAATCCATCGGTGCTCAACCAATCACGACTGCAAATCCAAACGGACTATGAACATGGACCAAATGGAATATCCATGGTCTGTGGAAAGCGTTTCGCTACACCGTGGCATGAAGATCCACCGAACAAAGATGGGATGTGTGAAGACTCATCTGAATGAGCAGCAGCGCACTGCATCAGCAGATAAGACGTCGGAAGACCAAGGCCAGGATTTAAACCACAGTGCCAAGGACATCCACGCTGTTGGTTCGGATGAGGAATTTGCACAGGCCCTCGATGCCAGGCGCCTAAAACTCAACCTGCCACGAGCAAACGAAACTGAAGATTGGGAGAAACTGGATGCAAAAATCGTCAAAGACTCGATGCACTGATAGGGAAAAGCACCCTTGAACACAAACTAGCCACATATGGGGACATTGTGTATGCCACATGTAGAGACGCCTATGGAGTAAAACTACCAAAGAGAAAACACCTCCAAAGAAATCCAGACGCCAAGAAAGATGGACAAGATCAGAGTCCAAAGAACAACCTCAAGAAGCAAATGAAGACCGCACTGCCAGCTGAAAAACAAGGTTTGGAAAAACTGTGGGAGACCTGAAAGAAAAACACAGCGCCCAGCAAAGCGGAATCTGCGAGAAAGAGGAAGAGCAAAAAGAAGAAGACACAAGAGCGCTTCTTCAGAGACCCCTTCCAGTTTGCCAGAACACTGTTTGAGCAGCCAAAATTGGGACCTAAGTGTGGACAAAGGAGTTCTTGAGCAGCATCTGAGGAAAACATACTCTGACTCACAGAGCAAAGCACCACTCGACATTCAAGGTCTGGTGTGGCCAACCAACCCTGGGAACAGTTCAATGGCAAGCCTCCAACGTTGGCGGAAATCAAGAAGGTGGTCGACAAAGCCAGAGCCAAATCATCACCAGGGCCAACGGAATACCTTACCAGCTTTACAAGAAATGTCCCAAGGTGCTGGAGTGGCTCCACAGGCTGCTGCGATCGGCTTGGAGAAACCAGAAGATCAGCGGCCAGTGGATGACGGCAGATGGTGTGTACATCCCCAAAGAGCAAAACTCAAGTGACATCAGCCAGTTCAGGCCAATATCACTACTGAACGTCGAAGGGAAAATCTTCTTCTCTTGTCATGGCAGCAAGGCTGACCAAGTACCTGATGGAAAACAAGTACTTGGATGTGTCAGTCCAGAAAGTGGCATCCCAGGCGTGGCTGGCTGTGTAGAAACACGCCACAATGATCTGGGACGCAATCCAAAAAGCAAAAACAGAAAAGAGAGGACTTGGACGTAGTGTGGCTTGATCTGGCAAACGCATATGGATCTGTGCCCCATGAGATGATACAGTTTGGCCTCTTGAGATGTACCATGTGCCAAAGAACATCCGCGACATGCTCAAGAAGTACTTCAATGGCTTCTCAATGCGGTTCTCTACCACGGAGTACACAACAGATTGGATCAACTTGGAAGTGGGCATTGCAATGGGCTGTGCATCTCCCAATACTGTTCGTGCTGCAATGGAACTCATCTTGAAAGCAGCAACAAACAACGCGAGACAAACAGACCTTGACGATGGATACAAGATGCCTCCTCTCAAGGCCTTCATGGATGACACTACAGTGATTTCATCCAGAGAAGACGAGACACGTCATGTGCTGGAGAGGCTGGACGACATAGTTGCCTCATCCAGAATGCAGTTCAAGCCAAAGAAATCACGGAGTCTCTCACTGAGGAAAGGAAAAGTGGCCGAATCTGTGGTCTTCAGTGTTGCCAACCAGGCCATTCCAACAGTCACAGAAGAACCAGTCAAGAGCCTTGGAAGATGGTATGATGATACGCTGAAAGACACACAAAGAGCAAAAGAAACCAAGCAGATGGCGGAGAAGGCTTGGAGACCATTGACCAGTGTGGGCTCCCTGGCAAATACAAGGTCTGGTGTCTGCAGTTCATGCTGATACCAAAGCTCCTATGGCCTCTGATGATATACGACATCTGCACCAGCACAGTCGAGGCAATGGAAGCCAAAATCAACAGGTTCACAAGGAAATGGCTTGGTGTCCCACCCTGTCTGACTGACATTCGCGCTGTACTGTCGCCAAGCAAAGCTGAAACTACCACTGAAATCCATCCTGGAGGAATACAAAGCAGGGAAGATCAGACTTCAAAGCATGCTGGAAGACTCAGGAGACAAGGTGGTAGAAGCAATCAAGCCCCAGCTGAAGACAGGCAAAAAATGGAAAGTTCAAGAGGCGATGGATTCT
>JAFLJL010018371.1:0-18484 GCA_018398815.1 Conus ventricosus | reverse complement strand
GATCTACTAGACCGCCATCTTTATCTCGCATGCACTGGAGAAAGAGCGAGAATTCCGCACCAATCGAAGCACATTATTATTATTCATGGCGCATGGAAAAAAGAAAAAAAGGAAAGAAACATAATTAGCCCTTAAAGGCAATATTTCTGTCATTCATACTGCAGATTAAGTGAATTATTTCAAAAGGAAAGAACCTCAATCGGAAACTAGGCCGTGTCCACAGCGTCGTTGCTTTTTCATTTATCTCTTTTCTTTGTAATTACATGCGAAAACATTTCTCAGAGAGCATGATACGCCAAATCATTGAAACATCTCGCTACTTAAGAAAACAAAACAAAACAAAACAAAACATGCAAGTCGCCTGTGGAGCTGAGATTACCATCTCATGTCAACATCTAGGTCCTGTTCGCTGGCAGCGAAATACATCGGGAAGGAACGCCCCCGTTTGTTTCTTTCGCAAGTACATATCTTGCTGTCTAACTTATGATTTGGTGGGAGAAGGGGTGATGGGGGGGGGGGGGGGGGGGGGGTTAGGGTCTATCCTCCCCATGGCGTGTGACCTGAATACAGAGGAGAGGTTATTTCGGTCGATTCATGAACCACGTAAAGGTTAGGACGCTAGGCGCTGGAGAAGGGGGTAAGAGGCGGGGTGGGATAGGGGTGGGTGTGATGATGAGGATAACTGCAATACGTCATTAGAACACTTTTTTTAAAACTGAATCCTAGCCCTAAAAGACAACATTAATATTGATGACATGAAGCATAGCTCGGATTTAAAAACGTGAAAGAGCTGAACCGAAGACAAGTGTGTTTCAACTTCGTTTTACGTCTCTTTCTTACCATGATGTGTCGGGTTATGCTCTTTGCCGAGTTCTGTAAACTTTCTTTTGACTGGTAGACGAAAGCAACGACTTGTTAGGAGTAACCAGAACTAACCAAGCAATGTGTAGGGAACTTCGATCTTGCCGAAGAAGCAGATCCGGGAGGGGCCCCAATACCCCACAAACAATGTACGGTGTTTTTCAAGCGAAGAGGGGAGAAGGAGGGGAGGAGGTAGTGGAAGATGAGGGGGGTAGGAGCCATCAGCACTACAGCCAAACATGCAGGTTAGCGAATGACACTTGTGATTCAGTCCCGTGAACGAGAAAGGATATTGATGTATAAGAGCACAGGGAAGAACGAAACCGAGAGGGAACAAGTGTGTGTGTGTGTGTGTGTGTGTGTGTGTGTGTGTGTGCGAGAGTTTGTGTGTGCGTGTGCATGTAAAAAAAAATAAAATAAAAAATAAATATATATATATATATATATATGTGTGTGTGTGTGTGTGTGTGTGTGTGTGTGTGTGTGTGTGTGTGTGTGTGTGTGTGTGTGTGGAGAGAGAGAGAGAGAGAGAGAGAGAGAGAGAGTATATATACATATTATATATATATATATATATATATATATATATATATATATATATATATAAGAGAGAGAGAGAGATAGAGAGAGAGAGAGAGAGAGAGAGAGAGAGAGAGAGAGAGAGGTGTAGCTGTAAGTCAGTATCTGTATGGATGCACTGGTGTATTCTCTCTCTCTCTCTCTCTCTCTCCTCTCCCCTCTCACTCTCTCTCTCTCTCTCCTCTCTCCTCTCTCTCTCTCACTGTGTGTGTGTGGGGTGTTGGGTGGGGGGCGCGTGTGTGAGTGCGCGCGAGCGCGCGTGCGTGCTTCTCATGACCCTTTTGTGTATAACAGTGCGCAACGGTGAATTCAACTGCACGATCTGTGTCAGTGTTCCTCGAGAGATGCGACCTGCAAACTTGTCCTTCTTGCACGCGTGAGTTGTGCCGCGAGCTGGTTCTTGTCACTCTTCTCCTTCTTCTTGTTCATCAGTGGCCACTTTTCACACAAGGTGGTTGTCTTCACAAACTCGGAAGCAGCGAGTGTTGTCAAGCTGACTGACCCGTTCTGTGATAAGAAAGGTGGAAAGACCAAATAGGTCAAGAACTGATGTGCAGGTGGTTTGTGAGTGCTGGCGCCAAACTTTTGTCAACGTCCTGAAAGAAGGTGAGTTTCCCAGCCCAGAAACCAGGCCAGTTGATTTCTGTCGAGGTATCGAACTGAAGGGTGTGTTCTTTGGCGTGTCTCCACAAATCTATCGACTTCAACAGCTCCATTCCGTACGTAGCCTACATTCGGTGAATATCAATTTGTGAAGATCTCGATGCGGGAATGTATTGATCTTTAGTGTCTTGTCCTGTGCTTTGTTTGTCTATGTCCTTGGCGGTAGAGCGCCTGACTCGTAATCTTGGTGATCCTGGGGTTGCGGGTTCGAACCTCCGCCGGGGCGTTTCGGTACAGGGGGATTTTTCCCTCGGAGTTAACATTGGTTCTGACTCCATTTTCCATACAGTCCTTCGAATGAGACTATAAATCGAGGTTCCGTGTGTGAACGCATGCATAACATCTTGCACACACGTAAAATCCCATCACCAACTTTCGGAAGAGTAGGCCAGTTTGGCCGTTGGTGTGGATGACACGTTACACATAGCATGCACCCTGCGTGAGAAATGGAAAGAATGAAGGAAGTAAGGAAAATGAGTGATCGATATTGAACGATACTGACTGGATGACACGGGAAACGACTGAATGAAGCGCCAGCTGGCAGCTCTTCAGTCGGCACTACCCAGGTAGGCAGCCCGTTGTGTAAACGAGTGTTGATTGTAAAGCGCGTAGAGCTTGGCCTCTAGCCGAGAATAGGCGCTATATAAGTATTCATTATTATTTAAACCCCTAGCATAACATTATCAGTCTCCCAAATCCCCCGAAGTCGGAGTGTGGCTGCCATGTGGCGGGGTAATCAAAAACGGTCACACACGTAATGTTCTCATCCCCAGCTGATGCATTTGTGCCATAGTGTTCAAATACTTCGGCTGTTCGGATGATCCCTGGAGTCTTTTAGCCAGGGTACGACAACAACAACAACAACAACATTTAAACCCCTCTCTTTCTAAATTTGGATCTGAAATGTCATTATCTAACAGCCGTTGAACAAAATGTTCAAAATGACTGGTTAGGTTTATCATTTAACACGTCAAAGAAGTGTGTTTAACGACTGATTCCAAGATGATTTTAGGGCTCTCGGTATTTCGGCAGTGTCTGTCTGGGCAGTGCCACGGTTTGGAAGATTTCTGGCCGTGATGAATGCTCTGCTTAGCAAAACATCTGTGCATGCTTCAGTTTAGCTTCCCAGACAATTCCTGTGTGGACAGGCCAAAGGTTGGTCAGTGTTCATGACGTGTTTGTCGTATTGTATCAGACTCGTTTCTCTTAAAGTAGAAATGATTTGAAGAATCACACACACACACACACACACACACACACACACACACACACACACACCCCCACTCGGGCACTCACCCACGTACACACGCACGCACACTCGCACACATGCACGCACGCACGCGCGCGCGATTTGTTTAGATCATAGGCTTGTACTAGTTTTGCCTTTTCAGAATGTGTCCAAGTCATGCCGATAAGCATGTTCACCACAGAAACAAACGAACCCTGACATCGCTCAGGTCATTCACCAGTCATCCAGAGCCGCACTATTTCATGTCAGACTCGCTCAGCTCTCACTGGATTCACTTTTTGTCGTGCTTTGATTGCTTCCTGTGGGCGAATTGTGCACACTGGAAAGACTATTGCAATACACTCTCACATTCTCAAATTCTGCTCATGGGTTGTGTACATGCCCACTAGGCAGCAACTTGCCAGGAAACAAGAGAACAGGCAGGTTTGGCCAAAAGAGAAAACTCGGTGAGGGACAATGGAAAAAAGAAAAGAAGAGGGGTTGGGGGTGGGGGGCGGGGCAGGGGGGGTGGAGGTTTCGTAAAAGGGAGATATGTCACCAGTGATACTTGCTCGGCATAATATTTTTCGTAATGATCGCTGTTGGTGACAGTGATGCGAATGAAACACACAATGAACGCACATAAAAAAGACTGCAGCAACTTAACAGAAAGATGGGGGGGGGGGGGGGGGGGGGGTGGTCAGCATTCTCTCAGGGGATGATGCACGATTCAGCAGGTGCGCCACCGCCTTGGCTTCAGGCTGTGTCAGGCCAATTGACATAGGCTAGAACACCAAGGCCACATCAAAATGTTGTTATGCTCTGCATAGTTATGCAGGGACTGTCTTCAGTCGTGACTAGCGCCTAGCATAACATTATCAGTCTCCCAAATCCCCGAAGTCGGAGTGTGGCTGCCCATGTGGCGGGGTAATCTAAAACGGTCACGCACGTCATGTTCTCATCCCTAGCTGATGCATTTGTACCATAGCGTTCAAGTACTTCGGCTGTTTGGATGATCCCTGGAGTCTGTTAGCCAAGGTACGGCAAATGAAACAAACTGCGGCGTTGCTGAAACACGACAAAAAAGCAGAAGAGCACACAAAACAAAGTGTGAACAACAACAACAACAACAACAGCAGCAGCAGCAGGTGCGCCCTGTTTGTTAAGGGACACGCACAACAGAGGACTTTCAAAACAAAACTAACCTCTGACTATGTGTCTGAATCACCCAGACTGAAGGACAGGGGAGGAAGGGTTTCCAAGGCGGGGGTGGGAGCAGGTTTCTGGTGCCCCAGGTGCTTGTTTTCCTAAGGTCTGTCTGTCCTCAGGTCTGGTGATTTAGGTCCCTGTTCCCTTAGGTCCATGTTTTCCAGGGCCACAGTCCATTCAGCTCTGTTTCTCCGTCTTTTTCGTCCTAGGTCTAAGTTTCTCCCTCCTCTACATTCCCTCGAGTCTGTGGCTTCCCCCACGGTCTTTGTTCCCTCTATATCTATGTTTTTTCCCAGGTCTGTATTCCTTCAAGTCTTTTCCAGGTCGTTTTCCTTCTAAGAGTCGTTGCCCCATTTCTGTATTACCCCCAGGTCTGTGTTCTTTGCCAGGTCGTTTTCCTTCTAAGAGTCGTTGCCCATTTCTGTTTACCCCCAGTCTGTGTTCTTGCCAGGTCGTTTTCCTTCTAAGAGTCGTTGCCCCATTTCTGTATTACCCCCCAGGTCTGTGTTCTTTGCCAGGTCGTTTTCCTTCTAAGAGTCGTTGCCCCATTTCTGTATTACCCCCCAGGTCTGTGTTCTTTGCCAGGTCGTTTTCCTTCTAAGAGTCGTTGCCCCATTTCTGTATTACCCCCAGGTCTGTGTTCTTTGCCAGGTCTTTTTCCTTCTAAGAGTCGTTGCCCCATTTCTGTATTACCCCCCCCCCCCCCCCAGGTCTGTGTTCTTTGCCAGGTCGTTTTCTTCTAAGAGTCGTTGCCCCATTTCTGTATTACCCCCCCCCCCCCCCCCAGGTCTGTGTTCTTTGCCAGGTCGTTTTCCTTCTAAGAGTCGTTGCCCCATTTCTGTATTACCCCCAGGTCTGTGTTCTTTGCCAGGTCGTTTTCCTTCTAAGAGTCGTTGCCCCATTTCTGTATTACCCCCCAGGTCTGTGTTCTTTGCCAGGTCGTTTTCCTTCTAAGAGTCGTTGCCCCATTTCTGTATTACCCCCTCCCCCCCCAGGTCTGTGTTCTTTGCCAGGTCGTTTTCCTTCTAAGAGTCGTTGCCCCATTTCTGTATTACCCCCCAGGTCTGTGTTCTTTCCCAGGTCGTTTTCCTTCTAAGAGTCGTTGCCCCATTTCTGTATTACCCCCCAGGTCTGTGTTCTTTGCCAGGTCGTTTTCCTTCTAAGAGTCGTTGCCCCATTTCTGTATTACCCCCCAGGTCTGTGTTCTTTGCCAGGTCTTTTTCCTTCTAAGAGTCGTTGCCCCATTTCTGTATTACCCCCCCCCCCCCCCCCCCCCGCAGGTCTGTGTTCTTTGCCAGGTCGTTTTCCTTCTAAGAGTCGTTGCCCCATTTCTGTATTACCCCCCAGGTCTGTGTTCTTTGCCAGGTCGTTTTCCTTCTAAGAGTCGTTGCCCCATTTCTGTATTACCCCCCAGGTCTGTGTTCTTTGCCAGGTCGTTTTCCTTCTAAGAGTCGTTGCCCCATTTCTGTATTACCCCCAGGTCTGTGTTCTTTGCCAGGTCGTTTTCCTTCTAAGAGTCGTTGCCCCCATTTCTGTATTACCCCCCCCCCCCCAGGTCTGTGTTCTTTGCCAGGTCGTTTTCCTTCTAAGAGTCGTTGCCCCATTTCTGTATTACCCCCCAGGTCTGTGTTCTTTGCCAGGTCGTTTTCCTTCTAAGAGTCGTTGCCCCATTTCTGTATTACCCCCCAAGGTCTGTGTTCTTTGCCAGGTCGTTTTCCTTCTAAGAGTCGTTGCCCCATTTCTGTATTACCCCCCAGGTCTGTGTTCTTTCCCAGGTCGTTTTCCTTCTAAGAGTCGTTGCCCCATTTCTGTATTACCCCCAGGTCTGTGTTCTTTGCCAGGTCGTTTTCCTTCTAAGAGTCGTTGCCCCATTTCTGTATTACCCCCCCCCTCCCAGGTCTGTGTTCTTTGCCAGGTCGTTTACCTTCTAAGAGTCGTTGCCCATTTCTGTATTACCCCCCAAGGTCTGTGTTCTTTGCCAGGTCGTTTTCCTTCTAAGAGTCGTTGCCCATTTCTGTATTACCCCCCAGGTCTGTGTTCTTTCCCAGGTCGTTTTCCTTCTAAGAGTCGTTGCCCCATTTCTGTATTACCCCCAGGTCTGTGTTCTTTGCCAGGTCGTTTTCCTTCTAAGAGTCGTTGCCCCATTTCTGTATTACCCCCCCCCCCCAGGTCTGTGTTCTTTGCCAGGTCGTTTTCCTTCTAAGAGTCGTTGCCCCATTTCTGTATTAACCCCCCCCCCCCTCCCCCCAGGTCTGTGTTCTTTGCAGGTCGTTTTCCTTCTAAGAGTCGTTGCCCATTTCTGTATTATACCCCCAGGTCTGTGTTCTTTGCCAGGTCGTTTTTCTTCTAAGAGTCGTTGCCCCATTTCTGTATTACCCCCCAGGTCTGTGTTCTTTGCCAGGTCGTTTTCCTTCTAAGAGTCGTTGCCCCATTTCTGTATTACCCCCCCCCCCCCCCCCCCCCCCCCCCCCCCCCCCCCCCCCCCCCCCCCCCCCCCACCCCCCCCCCCCCAGGTCTGTGTTCTTTGCCAGGTCGTTTCCTTCTAAGAGTCGTTGCCCCATTTCTGTATTACCCCCCAGGTCTGTGTTCTTTGCCAGGTCGTTTTCCTTCTAATAGTCGTTGCCCCATTTCTGTATTACCCCCCAGGTCTGTGTTCTTTGCAGGTCGTTTTCCTTCTAAGAGTCGTTGCCCCATTTCTATATTACCCCCAGGTCTGTGTTCTTTGCCAGGCCTTCGTCCCCCACATGTGTGCACATCCCCTCAGATCTGTTTCCCTCGGTCTGTATCATTCCCCTAGGTCTGTTTTCCCCTGGTCTGTATCATTCCCCAGGTCTGTTTCCCTCGGTCTATCATTCCCCCAGGTCTGTTTCCCCCGGTCTGTATCATTCCCCTCAGATCTGTTTCCCCTGGTCTGTATCATTCCCCTCAGGTCTGTTTCCCCGGTCTGTATAATTCCCCCAGGTCTGTTTCCCCCAGTCTGTATCATTCCCCTCAGGTCTGTTTCCCTCGGTCTGTATAATTCCCCTCAGGTCTGTTTCCCCCGGTCTGTATCATTCCCCTCAGGTCTGTTTCCCCCGGTCTGTATATTCCCCTCAGGTCTGTTTCCCTCGGTCTGTATAATTCCCCTCAGGTCTGTTTCCCCCGGTCTGTATAATTCCCTCAGGTCTGTTTCCCCTGGTCTGTATCATACCCCTCAGGTCTGTTTCCCTCGGTCTGTTTCATTCCCCCAGGTCTGTTTCCCCGGTCTGTATCGTTCCCCCAGGTCTGTTTCCCCGGTCTGTTCATTCCCCTCAGGTCTGTTTCCCCGGTCTGTATCATTCCCTCAGGTCTGTTTCCCTCAGTCTGTATCATTCCCTCAGGTCTGTTTCCCTCGGTCTGTATCTTTCCCCCAGGTCTGTTTCCCTCAGTCTGTATCATTCCCCCAGGTCTGTTTCCCTCAGTCTGTTCATTCCCCTCAGGTATGTTTCCCCGGTCTGTATCTTCCCCTCAGGTCTTTTTTCCCCGGTCTGTATCATTCCCCCAGGTCTGTTTCCCTCAGTCTGTTTTCATTCCCCCCGGTCTGTTTCCCTCAGTCTGTATCATTCCCCCAGGTCTTTTTTTCCGGGTCTCCAGGGAATGGGAAAGTGTAAATACATGGGAGAGAGAGACAGACAGACAGACAGTAACAAAAGGTGGGGAAAGGTAATAAGAGCGAAAGACAACTTAGGAAAACATAGGGGACAGTCTAGAACAAGGTAGATGAAATTAATAAAACGGTGGAGACGGTACAGGGAAAAAACAAAGGGAGAGAAAAGATACACAACGTAGGAAACATTACAGTAAAGGGGAGCTAGGAACATGTAAGAGACAGGAAAAGGGGGGGAAAGTGAAACATAAAAGTAAAGGGTAGCTAGGGAACATGTGGTAGAGACAGGAAAAAGGGGGGGGGGGAGTGAAACATAACAGTAAAGGGTAGCTAGGAACATGTAAGAGACAGGTAAAGGGTAGCCCAGGAACATGTGGGAAGGACAGGAAAAGGCGGGGGGGGGGGGGGGGGATGAAACATAACAGTAAAGGGTAGCTAGGAACATGTGGTAAGAGACAGGAAAAGGGGGGGGGGGGGGGGTGAAACATTGCAGTAAAGGGTAGCTAGGAACATGTAAGAGACAGGAAAAGGGGGGGGAGGGGAGTGAAACATAACGTAAAGGGTAGCTAGGAACATGTGGTAAGAGACAGGTAAAGGGTAGCTAGGAACATGTGGTAGAGACAGGAAAAGGGGGGGGGGAGTGAAACATAACAGTAAAGGGTAGCTAGGAACAAGGTGGTAGAGACAGGAAAGGGGGGGGGGGAGTTTAAACATTACAGTAAAGGGTAGCTAGGTAATGTGGTAAGAGACAGGAAAAGGGGGGGGGGGGGGAGTGAAAAAATAACAGTAAAGGGTAGCTAGGAAAAATGTGGTAAGAGACAGGTAAAGGGTAGCTAGGAACATGTGGAAGAGACGGGAAAAGGGTGGGGGGGGAGTGAAACATAACAGTAAAGGGTAGCTAGGAACTGTGGTAAGAGACAGGAAAAGGGGGGGGGGGGGTGAAACATTACAGTAAGGGTAGCTAGGTACATGTGGTAAGAGACAGGAAAAGGTGGGGGGGAAATGAAACATAACAGTAAAGGGTAGCTAGGAACATGTGGTAAGAGACAGGAAAAGGGGGGGGGGGGGGGAGGGAAAAACATAACAGTAAAGGGTTTGCTAGAACATGTGGTAAGAGACAGGTAAAGGGAGCTAGGAACATGTGGTAAGAGACAGGAAAAGGGAGGGCGGGAGTGAAACATTACAGTAAAGGGTAGCTAGAAAAATGTGGTAAGAGACAGGAAAAGGGGGGGGGGGAGTGAAACATAACAGTAAAGGGTTTGCTAGGAACATGTGGTAAGAGGGCAGGTAAAGGGTGCTAGGAAACATTGGTAAGAGACAGGAAAAGGGGGGGAGTGAAACATAACAGTAAAGGGTAGTGGAACATGTGGTAAGAGACAGGAAAAGGGGGGGAGTGAAACATAACAGTAAAGGGTTTGCTAGGAACATGTGGTAAGAGACAGGAAAAGGGGGGGGGGGGGGGGGTGAAAAATAAAAGTAAAGGGTAGCTAGGAACATGTGGTAGAGACAGGAAAAAGGGGGGGGGGGGGGGGGAGTGAAACATTACAGTAAAGGGTAGCTAGGAACATGGGTAAAAAGACGGAAAAGGGGGTGGGGTAGGGGTGGGGGGAGTGAACATAACAGTAAAGGGTTTGCTAGGAAATGTGGTAGAGACAGGAAAAGGGGGGAGTGAAACATAACAGTAAAGGGATGCTAGGAAAAAAAGTGGTAAGAGACAGGAAAAGGGGGGGGGGGAGTAAACATGACAGTAAAGGGTAGCTAGGAACATGTAAGAGACAGGAAAAGGGGGGGGGGAGTGAAACATAACAGTAAAGGGTAGCTAGGAACATGTGGTAAGAGACAGGGGGAAAAGGGGGGGAGTGAAACATAAAAGTAAAGGGTAGCTAGGAACATGTGGTAAAAGACAGGAAAAGGGGGGGGGGGGGGGGGGGGGGACACATTACAGTAAAGGGTCTAGGAACATGTGGTAAGAGCAGGTAAAGGGTAGCTAGGAACATGTGGTAAGAGAAGGGGGAAAAGGGGGGGGGAGTTAAGCATAAAGTAAAGGGTAGCTAGGGAAAATGTGGTAAGAAACAGGAAAAGGGGGGAGGGGAAAACATAACAGTAAAGGGTAGCTGGACTGTGTAAGAGACAGGAAAAAGGGGGGGGGGGGGGGGAAACATTACAGTAAAGGGTAGTAGGAAAAATGTGGTAAGAGACAGGAAAAAAAGGGGGGGGTGAAACATTAAAGAAAGGGAGCTAGGAAAAATGTGGTAAAAGACAGGAAAAAGGGGGGGGGGTGAAAAAATAAAGTAAAGGGTAGCTAGGAAATGTGGTAAGGAAAAGGAAAAGGGTGGGGGGGGAGTGAAACATAACGTAAAGGGTGCAGGAACATGTGGTAAAAGAAGGGGAAAAGGGGGGGGGGGAGTGAAACTGACAGAAAGGGTAGTAGGAACGGGTAAGAGACAGGAAAAGGGGGGGGGGGGGAAAATAAAAGTAAAGGGTAGTAGGAACTGTGGTAAAAGACGGAAAAGGGGGGGGGGGGGGGGGGTTTAAAAAAACAGTAAAGGGTGGTTTGCTAGGAAAAAGTGGTAAGAGACAGGAAAAGGGGGGGGGGGGGGGAGTGAAAATAACAGTAAAGGGTACTGGAACATGGGTTAGAGACAGGAAAAGGGGGGGGGGGGGTGAAACTGACAGTAAAGGGGGTAGGAACATGTGGTAAGGCCCGGGAAAAAGGGGGTGGCGGGGGGGGTGAAACATTTCAGTAAAGGGTTATGGAATGTGGGAAGAGCAGGAAAAAGGGTGGGGGTGGGGGGAGGAAAACATAAAAGTAAAGGGTGTGGAAATGTGGTAGGACAGGAAAAGGGGGGGGAGTGAAAAATAACATAAAGGGTGCAGGCCCCGGGTAAGAGACAGGAAAAAGGGGGGGGGGGGGGGGGGAAAAATTTCAGTAAAGGGTAGCTAGGTACATGCGGTAAAAGTCGGAAAAGGGTAGTGGAACTGTTAAAGACGGGGGGGGGGGGGGGGGGGAGTTTAAAAAATGACAGTAAAGGGTAGCTAGGAACATGGGTAAGGGGCAGGGGGGGGGGGGGGGGAGTGACACATGACAGTAAAGGGTAGCTAGGAAAATGTGGTAAGAGACGGAAAGGGGGGGAGTGAAACATAACAGTAAAGGGTTTGCTAGGAACATGTGGTAAGAGACAGGAAAGGGGGGGGGGAGGTGAAAAAACATTCAGTAAAGGGTAGCAGCAACGTAAGGCAGGAAAAAGGGGGGGGGTGGGGGGGGGAGTGAAAACATGACGTAAAAGGGTGCTAGGAACATGTGGGGTTTAAAACAGGAAAAGGGGGGGGGGGGGGGGGAAACATTACAGTAAAGGGAGCTAGGAACATGGGTAAGGCAGGAAAAAAGGGGGGGGGGGGGAGTGAAACTTAAGTAAAAAAGGTAGCTAGGAACATGTGGTAGAGACGGAAAAAAGGGGGGGGGGGGGGGGAGTGAAACTTACGTAAAGGGTGCAGCAACATGTGGTAAGAGCGGAAAGGGGGGGGAGTGAAACATAACAGTTTAAGGGGCCCGGAACATGTGGTAAAAGACGGTAAAGGGTAGCTGGAACTGTGGTAAGAGACGGAAAAGGGGGGAATCAGCGTAAAAGGGGGTGGAACATGTGGAAGAGACAGGGGGAAAGGGGGGGGGGGTGAACATGACAGTAAAGGGTAGCTGGAAAAATGTGGTAAAAAGACGGAAAAGGGGGGGAGTGAAACATAACATAAAGGGTGCTAGGAAAATTGGTAAGAGACAGGAAAAGGGGGGGGGGGAGTGAAAAATTCGTAAAAGGGTAGCTAGGAAATGTGGTAAGAGCGGAAAAAAGGGTGGGGTGGGGGGGGGGAGTGAAACTGACAGTAAAGGGTAAATAGGAACGTGGTAAGAGCAGGAAAAGGGGGGGGGGGGGGGGGGGAGGAAAAATAAAAAAGTAAAGGGTAGCTAGGAACATGTGGTAAGAGACAGGAAAAGGGTAGCTGGGACATGTGGTAAGAGACGGAAAAGAGTGGGGGGGGGGGGGGGGGGAGTGAAACATAACGTAAAGGGTAGTAGGAAAGTGGTTAAAAAGACAGGGAAAAAAGGGGGGGGGGGGGGAGTGAAAAAATAATAGTAAAGGGTAGTAGGAACTGTGGAAGAGACGGAAAAGGGGGGGGGGGGGGGGGAGTGAAACTAAAGTAAAGGGTAGCTAGGAACCCGTGGTAAAAGCAGGAAAAGGGGGGGAGGGGGAAATACAAAAAAGTAAAAGGGTAGTAGGAACTGTGGGAGGACAGGAAAAATGGGGGGGGGGGGGGGGGGGGGGGTGAAATTAACGTAAAGGGTGTGGGAAAGTGGTAAGGCAGGAAAAGGGGGGGGGGGGGGGGGGGGGAGTGACACATTACGTAAAGGGTAGCTGGCTGGGTAGGCGGTAAGGTGTAGGAACAGTGGTAAGAGACAGGAAAAAGGGGGGGGGGGGGGGTGAAGATAACATACAGGGTAGCTAGGAACATGTGGAAGAAAAGGAAAAAGGGGGGGAGTGAAAATAACAGTAAAGGGTGTAGGAACGTGGTAAGAGACAGGAAAGGGTGGGGGGGGGGGGAGGAAACATTACAGTAAGGGTACTAGGAAAATGTGGTTAAAAGGCGGAAAAGGGGGGGGTTAAACATTACAGTAAAGGGTAGCAGGAACTGTAAGAGACAGGAAAAAAGGGGGGAAAGTGAAACATAACAGTAAAGGGTAGCTAGGAAAATGTGGTAAGAGCCGAAAAAGGGGGGGGGGGGGGAGTGAACATAACGTAAAGGGAGCAGGAACATGTGGTAAGACAGGGAAAAGGGGGGGGGGTGAAACAGACGTAAAGGGTATTTTGGGCATGTGGTAAGAGACAGGAAAAAGGGGGGGGGAGTGAAAAAATAACCCGGGAAAGGGGAGCTGGACATGTGGTAAGAGCCGGGGAAAAAAAGGGGGGGGGGGGGGGGGTGAAAAACAACAGTAAAGGGGAGTAGGGACATGCGGTAAGGCAGGAAAAGGGTGTGGAACATGTGGTAAGAGCAGGAAAAGGGGGGGGGGAGTAAAACATTTCAGTAAAGGGTGCTAGGAAAAGTGGTAAAGACGGAAAAGGGGGGGGGGGTGACACATGCAGTAAAAGGGGAGCAGGAACCCTGTGGTAAGAGACAGGAAAAAGGGGGGGGGGGGTGAAATAACAGTAAAGGGTAGCTAGGAACATGTGGTAAGAGACAGGAAAGGGGGGGGGGGGTTTAAACATTTTGTAAAGGGTAGTGCAAATGTAAGGACAGGAAAAAAGGGGGGTTTTGGGGGGGGGGTGAAACATGACAGTAAAGGGTAGTGGAACATGTGGTGAGCAGGAAAAGGGGGGGGGATGAAACATTACAGTAAAGGGTAGCAGGAACATGTGGGAAGAGACAGGAAAAGGGGGGGGGGGGGGGGGGGGAGTGAACTGTAAGGGTAGCTAGGACATGTGGGTAAGAGACAAAAAGGGGGGGGGGAGTGGGAAAATTTCAGTAAAGGGTAGCTAGCAAATGTGGTAGGAGGAAACAGGAAAGGGGGATGAAACATAAGTAGGGTAGCTAGGACATGGTAAGAGGACAGGTAAGGGTAGCTAGGAACATGTGGGTAAGAGAAGGAAGGGGGGAGAGTGAAACATGCAGTAAAGGGGATAGGGGAACATGTGGTAAGAGACAGGAAAGGGGGGGGAGTGACACATGAAGAAAGGGTAGCAGGAAAATGTGGTAGAGACGGGAAAGGGGGGGAGTTGAAACATAACATAAAGGGGTAGGTAGGAAATGTGGTAAGGACAGGAAAGTGGGGGGGGAGGGGTGAAAACATACTAAAGGGTAGCTAGGAACATGTGGGTAAGAGACAGAAAAGGGTGGGGTGGGGGGGGGGGAGGAAACATGACAGTAAAGGGTAGCTAGGAACATGTGGTAAGAGACAGGAAAGGGGGGGGGGGGGAGGAACATTACGTAAAGGGTAGCTAGGAACATGTGGTAGGACAGGAAAGGGGGGGTGGGTAGTGAAACATTAAGAAGGGTGCTAGCAACAGTGGTAAGAGACAGGAAAGGGAAGGGGAGTGAACATATACGTAAAGGGTAGTAGGAACTATGTGGTAAGAGACGGAAAAGGGGTGAGGAACTATGAGTAAAGGGTAGCTAGGAACATGTGGTAGAGACAGGAAAAGGGTGGGGTGGGGGGGGGAGTGAAAAAAAGTAAAGGGTAGTAGGTATATGGTAAGAGACAGGAAAAAGGGGGGAGAGGAAACATAACGTAAGGGTAAGAGAACATGTGGTAAGAGACAGGGAAAAGGGGGGGGGAGAGTGAACATAACAGTAAAGGGTAGCTAGGAACATTAAGAGACAGGAAAAGGGGGGGGGGGGGGTGAAAAAACAGTAAAGGGTAGCTAGGAACATGTGGTAAGAGACAGGAAAGGGGGAACATGTGGTAAGAGACAGGAAAGGTGGTGGGGGGGGGGGGTGAAACATAACAGAAAGGGTAGCTAGGGAATGTGGTAAGGACGGAAAAGGGTGGGGGGGAGGAAGTAAGTAATAGTAAAGGGTAGCTAGGAACAGTGGTACGAGAAGGGGGGTGGGGGGGGGGGCGGGGTGAAACAAACAGTAAAGGGTAGCTAGGAACCTGTGGTAAGACGAAAAGGGGGGGGGGGGGTGAAACAACAGTAAAGGGTAGTAGGAACTGTGTGTGAGAGACAGGAAAAGGGGGGGGGGGGGGGGCGGGGGTAAATAACAGTAAAGGGTAGCTAGGAACACGTGGTAAGAGACAGGAAAGGGGGGGGGGGGAGTGAACATAAAGTAAAGGGTAGTCAGGAACAACGTGGTAACAGGACAGGAAAGGGGGGGGGGGGGGGGGGGGGGGGGGGGGAGTGAAACATAACGTAAGGGTAGGAGGACATGTAAGAGACAGGAAAGGGTTGGGGGAGTGAAACATAACAGTAAAGGGTAGCTAGGAACAGTTGGTAAAGAGACAGGAAAAGGGGGGGGGGGAGGCGGGAGTGAAACATAACGTAAAGGGTAGCTGAAACACGTGGTAAAGAAGGGAAAAGGGGGGGAGTGAAACATAACAGTAAAGGGTAGCTAGGAACATGTGGTAAGAGACAGGAAAAGGGGGGGGGGGGGAGTGAAAATAACAGTAAAGGGTAGCTAGGAAATGTGGTAAGAGACAGGAAAGGGGGGGGGGCGGAGGTGAAAACATAACAGTAAAGGGTAGCTAGGCATGTGGTAAAGACAGGAAAAGGGGGGGGGGGAGGTGAAATATAACGTAAAGGGTAGCTGGAACTGTGGTGAGACGGAAAAGGGGGGGGGGAGTGAAAAATAACAGAAAAGGGGGTAGCTAGGAAAAATGTGGTAAGGACGGAAAAAGGGTGGGGGGGGGGGTGAAAATAACGAAAAGGGTGCTGGGAAAAATGTGGAAAGGACAGGAAAGGGGGGGGGGGGAAAAACATAACAGTAAAGGGGAGCTGGAACAGGGAAGAGACGGAAAAAAGGGGGGGGGAAAAAAAAAATAAAGAAAAAGGGTAGTAGGAACATGTGGTAAGAGACGGAAAAAAAGGGGGGGGGGGAGTGAAACTAACAGTAAAGGGTAGTAAAAAAAACATGTGGAAAGAGAAGGGAAAAGGGGGGGGGGGAGTGAAACATTACAGTAAAGGGTAGCTGGAACTTTGGTAAAAAAGGGGGAAAAAGGGGGGGGGGGGGGAGTAAAACTAACAGAAAGGGTAGCTGGGAACATGTGGTAAGAGACAGGAAAAGGGGGGGGGGAGTGAAAATTCAGAAAAGGGTATTGGAACAGTGGAAGAGCAGGAAAAGGGGGGTGGGGGGGGGGAGTGAAACATAACGAAAGGGGTGCTAGGAACATGTGGAAAGAGACAGGAAAAGGGGGGGGGGGGGATGAAACATTACAGTAAAGGGGCTGGAAATGTGGTAAGGGGACGGGAAAAAGGGGTAGCTAGGAACATGTGGAAAGGACAGGAAAAGGGGGGGGGGGAGTAAAAGCAAAACGAAAAAGGGTAGCTAGGACATGTAAGAGACGGGGAAAAAGGGGGGGGGGGAGTGAAAAAAAACAGTAAAGGGTAGTGGAAATTGGAAAGAGGGGAAAAGGGGTTTAGCTAGGAACAGTGGTAAGAAAAGGGAAAAGGGGGGGGGGGGGGGGGAGTGAAAATAACAGAAAAGGGTGCTGGAAAGTGGAAAGAGAAGGAAAAAGGAAAGGGGGGGGGGGGGAAAGTGACTCGTGCAGGACACAGCCGTGGGAAAAGGCAGAACAAGAAGACGGGAACAGAGGAAAAAAAAAAGAAAAGGAGGGGAAGGAGGGAAGGATGAGAGGACTAGCATGGGGAAAAAAAAAGGGAGAAGACGGAAAAAGGGGGTATGGGCGAGAAAAAAAATTTTTTAGGCCAAAAAGGGAAGAAGGGGGAGAGAAGAAAGGGGAAGAAGAGGGGGGGAGGGGAGAGAGAGAGAGAGCTAGTAGAGGCAAGGGGGGGGGGGGCAGCAGAAAAAAGGGGCAGGGGGAAACATTTTGGAGGCCCCCAACCCAATTCCTCTCTTTTTACCCGTCCCGTTCGTTGGACAAAAGGATTTTTCTCTCTTGCCCCCTTCCCCCCCCCCCCACCCCTTCACGCCCCCCCCCCCCCTCCCCCCCCCCCCCCCCCCCCCCCCCCCCCCCGCACATACACAGAAACTTTGAGAAAATTTCCTGTGCAGTTCACGCGATGGGCTTCGTCCGTTCACTTGAAACTCCCCAGTCTTGGTTTTTAAAGCGGTGTAAAGTACGTAAAAATTCCGCTCTCAAACCCCCCCCCCCCCCTTGGTCTTTCCCCCCCCCGCCCCCCTCACTCCCCACCACCCCGGGGATGAGGAAAGGCACGTTCAAATTCACCTCCCGGGTTGTGAGTCCACCCCGACCCACCTTCCCCTTCATTTCAAAATCACTCCCTCGTTTCAATTTTCAAGTGTCCAAAGCCAACAACAGCAACAAAATGATAACGATAAATAAAAATAAATGAATAGATCAATAGAGAAGAAATATTTTTCATGTTAGTTAATTAAATATTTAATTAATTCGTTAATTAATCAATTAATGAATCAATTAATTCATTAAGATAAAAAGGAATAACCAAAGCGCTTTGCGCGTCAATTTGAAAGGGGGGGGGGAGGGGGGGGGGAGGGTTGAGAGGGCGGGCGGGAAGGGAAGGTGATCTGTACATGAGCCAGACCTACCCCCCACCCTGTTCTAAAACAACTCTCCCCAGAATGAGTTGGAGCTTGGCTCAGCAACACCTCCACGGCGTGAATATAATAGGTCAGAGCAGAAACTCATCCGCAACACGTGACACGAAAGGTGGAAATGGTCACACGCCTACAAAAAAAAAACAACCAAACGAACAACAACAACAAAAAAAATCGAAAAGAAAGCTCGCTTTTTTCTCTCAAACATGATGTGGTTACACACACACACACACACACACACACATATATATATATTGAATGTGTAACTTGCGCAGTGTTTGGCAAGGCACACGGAGCAACTCCAACCTCGTCTTTTCAGGTGATGGCGGCAGCCACGCTGTGCGCTTTGCATTTGTCAAGGGGGGTTACTTCCCCTCCTGTCGTGACATTTCGTGCGTTGCCAATTCATTCAGATGTTCTGTGCATTTTGTTCACGCGTGAAGGATTTCAAAGGAAACGTGACTTATAACACAAGTAGATTGTTTGTGGATAAATGCAGGTGGACGTGTTTTGACACAAGTGTTTTTATGCTATGGCGCAGTCTATGAATGTGCGTTTTCATCGCGCGCGGGGAGAAAACAGAGAGTTCTTTAGACACTTCATAAAACAACAGCGTGAGAAAACAATAACAATGTCAACCACAACATTAATGATAGCAACGGTTTGTGCTTTTTTTTTTAGTTTCTAAGTGAGATGAGTACAGGCGGAAATTGAAATCAAATTAAAAGAGAAATTATTCTGCCGCCGAAGGAAAGAAACAAACCGACTTCAAAATAAACACAACGCGTTTCGACCTCTTGGGTCTTCTTCTAGCCAGACAAAAAGCATTAGAGACAATGAAAACGAAAATCGAACAGTCACCTATCTCCTCAAATTGGGCTCAAAAAGGCGGTGGAATTTTTTTTTTTTAAGAATTTTTTCTTCGGTTGTGTTCATAACATTTCAGTCTTTTTGGAGCAGATAGCACGTGCTTGTCCATTGCTACATCTAAAGCTGTGGAGCAGACAACACGTGCTTGTCCATTGCTACATCTAAAGCTGTGGAGCAGATAGCACGTGCTTGTCCATTGCTACATCTAA